>VWZZ01003251.1:583106-787710 GCA_013399095.1 Psophia crepitans
GGGAGCGAGTATGCGCTCTCCCCTCAGCCCCCTCGGTCCCCTCAGCCCCTCGCCGCCTTCCTCCCTCGTCGCTGCGCTCCCCTGGTGGCGTTTCCCTCCTCTGTAAAGCTCCAGCGCTCGGAGCCCTGCGTTTCTCCCCTGTCGTGGCGGGGCGGGGGGGCGAGACGTGTGGCACGTCCCTGGTGTTGAGGGTTGCTAGGGCTTGGCTCCTCCAGGCCTGAGAGACGGGTAAAGCCTTCTGGCCGGTTTTAGCGAAAGCAGCTAGCTCAGGAAGGGGAGGTCATGCTTGTCTCAAGCGCCCGGAGAGAGGGCAGCCACCTGCCGCCCTGGGGACTTGGAGCAGTGGCCCAGGAGGTTGTGGTGAGTGGGGGCTGTTAATGCCGTTCTTATTAGTTTTAAGGGCTAAACATATGTACGTGGGGTGCTTGGCGAGTTTTTGGGGGGGTTGGCACTGTCCAGTTAGTCTGCAGAGTAATAGGCTTCTGAGAGCTTCACAGTGAACTTCAGTGTCTGGGAGGAAGTGGTTTCCTTTCCCTCTTGACAGCATGTGACACTAGCATTTAGTCTCAGTTTCCTGCCTGTGTGGGTTTTGTTGGTGGTGTTTTTTGACCTGTTTAGAAACACATAATTTCTGTTGGGTAGTTTGTACATACATGCATTCTCATTCCACCTTAATGTTGGACGTTACATTAGGCTAACTGAATTCATGCAAAACACTGTGTGGGAGCAATTAAAACGTCTTTTAGCTATGCAGTTTATGTCAAATTCATGTAAACTGAGGCATTTTTGATAGATTCATCTTCATGCAGGCATTAGCATTTGTTCTGTTTATGCTAGTGCATCACTATGTGGCTACAGACCAATAGTAATCTGTTTGCTCTAGAACTGCAGGTTAAATTTTGGAGGGCGGTTGGTTTTTGTTGGTGTTTTTTTGTTTTGTTTTGTTTGGGTGGGTTTTGAGGTTTCTTTTTAGGAAAAAGGGAATGGGAGAAGTAAACATTAAATTACCACTGCAATTCCTAGCAAATTTGAAACATCTAAAGTGTTTTTATTATTCCCCGGTTGAGTACCAAACAAACTATAAACAATGTGAAGTACTATCATGCAGCACAAAAGAAGTTTGTAGATGTATTCACACAGTTAATTTCACATAAAAGAAATATTAAGATAATTCTACAGTAAGAGTGCACATCTTTACAGAAGTTAGGCTTTTTCACTGACTTATGCCTAAGTAACCGTGTTGATATAGTTCATAATCTTGCACATAAATCTACATACAGACTTGGTCCACTTGAAGCCAATGGCTTAATTTCTGCTCTGTGTGGCCAGGCGATTGCAGACTGGGAGGAAAACGTAAAAGTAGAGAGGAGGAAAACTTTACCTGTCAAGTGTTGAACAGTCACTATTTTACAAAGAACAAGTTCATAAATCTGGGGTTAACAATGCAAGGTTTTAATTACTCTTCACTACTGCATTGGTATATGACAGCAACCAGTGAGGAAAACATATCTTAGATACCACAAAGGAATATAAAGCATCCAAGGCTAAATTGTAAATTGTGTTAAATTGTATCAGGAACTGGCTTAGCACTTGGATAAAATTTTTGAGACATACACATTCCGTGGTGAATGTAAATGCCTCAAGTGCAGTTTGGGTTCCTAAGTGATTTTTTTTTACCTCCTGTGCAATTTTAAACTATCTGAAGAATGCGAACTTGGGAGGTCATGTAGGTTGCTTTTCTCAGTGTAGGAATCAGAAAAACATCTTTATGGGATCAATAGCCACAGGGTACGTAACTCATACCTCAGGCAGTTACAACCAAGGAGAATTTCAGAAATCATTCATATGACTCAATTGTGAAAAAGGCTGTATGTGGGGATCCTAGTTATTCTTTACCAGACTTCCTTGGCTCAGTTTTCCTCATAGCCAGAGTTTCACATTATCCAGTAAAAATTGTGCTAGCGCAGCTTTGCTGTCAGTCGTATGAAGCAATCTCGGCTTAGGAGTCACATGTCAGAAGGCACGAATTGGCTTTACTTGTGGAGCATGGTGCAGTTTTGGGCACATTGTGAAAGAAGGTGGGGACTGGGGGTTAAAGAAAGACGTTTATACAATAGTTCCTAATTTTGAGCATGATAGAGTGATGCCAAACTGTATTTAATGTTTAGGAATATATAGAAATAATCAGAAATGGCTGGATTACTGTGGTTTAGTGACTGTATACTGGTCAGCATATATGTGGTCCATTCCTGCAGCTCGACTACTAGCCTGCTCCCATTGCAAGGGAGGAGTCGTCAATATGCTAGCATGTATATTTTACAAGCTGTGGTCGGAGGGAAACACAGATTGTGCCCCCAAAGAAAATTCATAGATATATGAGTGGGTGTCAACAAAAGTAGTGAAGCTTTGAGATTCTGTCTAAATAGGCACCTGACTTTATTTCATGCTTACCCTGGCCTGCCCATTGAGTGTAGCCTGAAACATACTGTTATTCTTGTCAAGGCAGGGCCTATAGCTTTTTTGTATTTCCAATGTTCTTTACACAACTTGAAAGGACAAAGTCCTAGATTCTTTGATAGAAGTATAGTGGTACAGGAATCAAAAGAGGAACTGGTTTGAAATAACATTATCTTAGCTAAATCTCTAATACCTAATCATTCTTCTTTGAGAGTCTGGAAAACATGAGGCAGTGCTGGACAACTGTAACTCTGTGTTTAAGTACTGTGAATAACTGAGCAAGAGAGAACATTCCAAGTGAGTCCCAAAATAGAAGGCAGTTAAGTACGTAAGTCCAAGAATTTAGTGTTATATGGAATCCTGAGTTCAGCCCGTGCCTTAAAATATCCAAATGCTGTTTCTTCAGCCATTATTCTGTTAGCTCATTCCCTACACTCAGTTAACATGCTAGAAAAGCAAACTGAATGAAAGGAGTGTCAGTACCGTTGGCTAATACATTCAATTATTTCTTTTCTTCCAGTTATGTTATTAAAGTCTTTGTCCCAAAGACCTAGAAAAGTAAATAGCTGAGACTTTCAGTGTTCCAGGTGGTACACAGCACACCTTGTGAACCCTGGGGCATTGTACAGAACTGTTTAGAAAAATATCCAGGATACTGTAAGCATCTAGGGTATTTTTTAGAATAGGACTAGCTAGTCCTATATATCACCTGCGGAGGAGCTTGCCTTCACTTGGTGATGCGTGCAGAAATGAGGCTTGCGGAAATGTGAAGAACACCAGACAGGTGTTAATTCTGATATTATTGTACTTACTACCAGCAAGACTCTACCAGGAAAAAGTAAGTTTTATTTAAGCTTTTGGTTAATCTTGCCTGTTTAAATCGGTGATGTATTCTAGAGGAACAGTGTAGAGACATGCTTGGGTATGGGCTAAATGAAACTGTTGGAGAAGGAAAAGATTAGATACCATTCTACATGCACTGTGTTTGTAGGTGAGTGGGGGCAGAGCAATGCTAGGCCAGCCTACAACCTTTTTAGGCACAGAACAAGCTCTAGGGATTAGTGACCTTTTTGGGGTGGGGTATAGATCAGGCAACTTTGAAAGCAGTATCGGTATCTGTTAAAGGAAATCTCCTCTCTTTTTCTCTGCTAAAATTCACAATACAAGTTGCTTCAGGATAGCATTTTTGTTAAGTTCTTTTACTTAGGAATAAAGACAGGTATGTAAAAGAAATGCAGTCCCAGCATTAGTTTTAAAAACAAGCCACAACACAGCAGATTTTTAATAATGCAATCATTTATTCTCCCTGACTTCTAGATACAGGAGTGTTACTCTTGTATTCCCATAGTTGTACTTCTAGGTTGGATCCTCTGAAGACCTTACAAAATTGTGGAGCTATCAGGCACAGGAAGAGGAAACGGGAGAATATATGCATCTTTGCCTCCTTTGGTTGTTTACTTCAGCCTGAAGATGTTGAAAAAATAGTATATTAATGAAGAATTGTACTTTTCATCTTCCTGTTTTGCTTCTCAAGTCATTGTGGGAGTAGGAGAAATCTTTTCATTAAAGAACTTCCAATAATAAGTCTTGCAATAGATTTAGAAAGAATGTGTCTAGATCAGGTTAACCTTTGAGATAAAAAAGAAATTAATATAATAATCTTTTTTTTTTTTTTGACCAGCAGCATGCTGGTGTTTATTAAAGAAAATGCCAAACAGGAGGAAAAACAAAAGTGTGGATAATTTTAATATGTTTAGCTGAAGAATGTTGTTTTCTTTCTTGAAAATTCACTTCCATAGTATTTCTTAGAAGTTAATTACATACCTTTCACTGAGATTTCTTAAAAGGAATTCCATGTAAGAAAAGGCTCCTGAGGGAGACCATGAGAGCTCTCAGAGGCTCTTACTGATGCACCACTGACAGTGAAGAGGACAAGACAATGACATGTTATAACCAGAAAACTAAAATGACTGTAAGTTTATTTAGCTCTTGTAGTGCTTGCAAATTTTGCATATTCTTAAACTATTCCTTATTACTCTTTTAATTACATAGCTAATCTTACAACTTTTGAGTGGATTACTGTGATGTAATCATAACCCTGCCAGCAATTGCTGCACGCTTTCTAGTTAAAGTTTGTTTTCTGTGTTTACATAGAATCATACTATTACCCAGGTCTAGGTGCAGGCATATTATCTCCCAGCCAAGTAGAGAGACGCTATGAGGAGTGGAGTGCAACAAACCTTATCTTGCTATCTGTCTTATTAATTCTGGACCCTGGGAAGACTTGCAGTCAGTGAGAAAAGAGTGCTGCAGGGAAAGGAGTTTCGTTCCTGTTACTGCCTCCTATTCTTTTTTTCCTTCCTCCTCTTACAAGGGAAAATCTGCCTTATGCCAGTTAATATCAGTGGAACTCTGTGGAGAGGAAGTGCCCTACCTGTGCAGAACCAGCTGTAAGATCAGACCTCTTTTCTTTTAAGGAGATCAGCTTGGATTATTTGAAGTAATAACAACATGCTTTATGTCTTTACATTAAGGCTATGATCCTACAAGTGGATCAACATGATGGATCTTTACACCTATGCTAAGTCCTAGTGATTCTAATTAAACTTGATTATAGGATCAAGTTTAACATACTCGGTGGTGTTTCTGCAATGAGCTCTGCACAGATGGACTCTTTTGCTTTCATTGTATTCACTGAAGTGAATAGGGTCTGATATAGCATTGATGACATCAAGGCCTTATTTTCTATGAATGTAGATAGCAGATCAATACAAGCAAGGTAACTATACCTTTGGATAGCTCCTGGTCTCATTGCTTTATTTCTGTCAATTGCAAGCACATTAATTTAAATAGTGGTTAATCTAAAGTAGCTTAGTTCATTACAAAAACAAGGCAAGATGCATTCAAGAATGATTCAAAATACGTTATCCTGTTATGAAGAAGACTGACTTTCTGAAGAAATGTTGGTGGCTGTGACATAGAGTTGCTATGAATAGACATTATGAAATTGGGGCTTTGGACATAATTGAGAGCATTTTCACATGCAGCATTAGGGTGTGCAACTTTCTATGATTCTAGGAAAATCAAATTCCTACAAAAGCCTTTGCTAAAACAAACAAAGAGTTTGAGTCACAACATAACTGAAGTCCCAGACTGCATTTGAAGGGAAGAGATATGTATTGCAAAGGATGAGTCAGACATGGTCATCCCCAGAGAAATCTTTGCTAAGTAGGAGATATGTGCTGGAAAGGCTGCTGCAGGGATGTCTCTGTTGTGGGCTTCTAAGGTGGGATTTGACCTGTCTTTGGAACGTCTGTTGCTTCCAGCAATACTAGACTGCAGATTTGCTACCAACTCCTAGTAGGGTGTGCATATTTTTCCCTCTCTTCTCAAAAAGGCAGCAGGTTGTGTCCTTTCTCCTCTGCATCATGACACTGACAGACTGGTCTCACTGTGTTGCGAAAGCTTATATGACTCGTGAACTTTTGGTTGTCCTCAGCCAATTTTAATTTGCTGTTTTGAAATCTACAGCAAAGACTGACAGAAACAGGAAATAAGTCCTTTGCCTGAGAACATGTACAGCTGCAGTGCCATGTCTGGTGAGGTAGTGTCCATACATCAAAGTTTTTGTCAGCTCTAACATGTTTGTGGATGTTATAAACAACTATAAACAACTATGCCAAATGATCCTGAAACCGACTTAATCAGACACTCGGTCTTAGATGGCAACGATTTTTGGTCATGATTCACTTGATGGCTGTTTTTTCTCTCCATGTCTTTATCTCCTCTCAGAGACTGTAGCCTGCATATGCAACTCTGTCAGGGAGTGAAGTCCTAAGTAGTTATTAACTTGTACTTAGTATGCAATGTCTCTGAATTAAAAGGGCAGATCTATCTTCATCTAATGAACACTTAAAACAGGAAAGTTACCAGGCAGGTTTATAGCTAGCTCTAATTGCATTCTCTTTGCTCTGCTGGGACTGACATCCTCAGGAGAGAAGAGCACTTCAGAAACTTTCAGAGAGAATGACAATTGCACCAAACAATATTAAGAGAAAGACATTAAAAAATTTTAGCACTGGTACCAAATATGTTACTGCTTCCCTCATCTCTTCCTTTTCTTTACTCCCTGTCTTTCTCCACCCCCAATTCTCTTATTCCCATGCTATGGCAAACAAACTTGCTCTTGTGTAATTTAGTGCATCTTCACACTGCTTTGGTTTATGTTCCCCTGCTTTTGAACCCTGTGGTTAAGAGATGGCTTGTTACAGTGTATTCCACTTAATACACTGTTTAAGCATAAGCGAGGAAGTAAGAATAGTATCTCTCTCTCTCTNCAGGGAAGTTAATCACACACATTTCACTTGGGATACTTTTTTAACTAGCTGTGAATGAAAATTTCATGCATCTTCAGGATGTTCGAAGGCATTTTTCTCTTGTGTGAATAAATTTGCTGGCATTCTCGTGTTGCCTGAAAATCTGCACAGTGTAGAAAAGCTTAGATGAGAGTTCTGTACTGGAGACTAGTTGCAAAGCTAGTTGTGGAGTGGCTCTTCTGACTGAAAAGTGAAATGATAGGTATCTGAAAAAGGAACAACAATTAAATTCTTGTGTTTCTCTTAATTTCCTTAGATACATAGATGCCAGTGTTTATTTTTTTTAAGTGTAATGCATTTTCTTGTAAACACAATGTTACAGTTTAGCCTCGTTATGTTATAGAGCAAACACTGGATGTCTAAAGGACTAAGCTGAATCAATTTGGGTTAAGTAGCTTCGAAGTATCTTGAAATGCATTCACTGAAATCCCACACTG
Organism: Psophia crepitans; assembly: GCA_013399095.1. Classification (NCBI taxonomy): domain Eukaryota; kingdom Metazoa; phylum Chordata; class Aves; order Gruiformes; family Psophiidae; genus Psophia; species Psophia crepitans. Next base: position 590,377 of record VWZZ01003251.1, read on the forward strand.
TCAGTGTGACCTTGGATTTGAACCATTTATTATAATCATGTAATGAAATGTCCTAATAGCAATATAAAACACTTTCAAGGTGGCTTGCTGCCTAGCAGGTAGTTTGCAGTTAGTGAACTTGTTTCTTGTTTGTAAGAAAAATGAGGCTAGAAGCTACTGAAGAACATATGGAAAAGTGTTTTGGGGCCTTGATTTGTTTTCTGTATCTATGCTGTCAAGGAGCATTGAGCCAGAGGCAAACACTGAGGTGCAGTTAATGGAGGAGAGGGCTGAAGTGTACTGGGTTGATATTTGAAACGTGATAACCTGGATTTTCTTTACATTCATTTACCTCTTTGCTTGCTGCAATGTTGACATGTTAGCTTTAATGAAGGCAGCTTTTACGCAACTGTTAGAAATGTCTCAACTAATGGAATGCCTTATTCAATGCGCTCTCATTCTTTCCGTCTTGAATTGTTCCTTGCTTTCTTCTGTCTGTTTCCTACACTCACTACCCACTCCACACACATACCCTTTATTGGAAGTAGTGCAGTGATGAAGCAAAGAAGTGTAATAATCTAAAAATAAAATAATAAGATTTACCCTCCTCTTGTCCTATATTCTTTCTCTCCATCCCGAGATCCATCTAGTAGGCCAATCTTGAACTGCGGTGTCCTTAAAGACTATTTGATTGATATAGGAGAGCTTAGCTTAATTGGACCTGAGCTGGATGTGGTCATAATAATGATGGAGATGATAGGGACATATCAATGATAAGCCCTCAGTATCTTAGGAACCATGGCTGAATTCTGTAGGACAGAAGTACATAATTACCTTAAAAGTTGCATAAGCAGCCTAATGTTTGTTCTTTTATTAATCTTGATAGATAACAGTAACAATTATTAGACGAAAGCATCACATCTAGACATTAAAAGCATGTACTTTCATCGTGGACCTAAACACAACAGTAAATCCAGTTGTTATTTACACCTGCTATGCAGGTAGAAGTTGACTTAACATTAGAAAAGTACAATAATAGGCAGGGTAATAAAGTTGTATACTGTATTGTGAGGCTTGCAAACTTTAGATACAACAGACAGTATATTATAACTTGTTTTCATAACATTCAGATTATCAAATCATACTTCAAAATATGAATATTTAATAAGTATAATACAACAGAAGAAATTTAAAAGAAAAAGGTGAAGCTGAGGTCAGTTGGGGGTTGCCATTTGCAGGCTGTCCTTAACTCTGTTTATTGCTTCCCCTTTTCCCAGCAAATCCAGTAGTTAAGAAGGATTGTAAGACCCATGTAATCATTGAGGATTTACTTCCTTTGGTGCCTCAGAGCTGCATTCAGCAACAACATTGTTGTTGTATTCGTTTTTTAAGCATGCACTTCACCTTTACAAAGTACAGATGGATGTTAGTAGGAATATTTTGGATATCAAAAACTGTAAATGGTTGTTTGAAATTAACATTTGAAATTGAGGTAGATGTAGGTTGAACTTCTGGTCTGGCACTGACAGAAGGCACAGTCATTCTACAGGGATCTTGGGTACAACTGATGTAAACTGGTACTCTGGCTAATGAGGTCAAGACTCTCGTGTCATAGAGAGCATAATACTCTGATAAATTGCTTCATATTTCTTAATGTTTAGTTTCTGTAAATTATATGGTGTAGATTGGTGGATAAATTAAATTAATAGTTTAACTGAAGTACTTTAGAATTGCAGTTTACCTCACACTACTTCCGGTCTTTGCTGTAATACAGCAAAGAAAAATAGGAACATTTGTGTTTATTCATATGTAACTTTCTTCTTATTTGCATAATCTGCAGGGACACAGTATTTCTAAGTATCCTTAGCACAAAAAGGAAAAAAAAATTAGTAATGGGAAAGGTGTATTAGTGAATGATATGAAACTTCAAGAGGATTTTCTTTATAAACAGATATTTTAATATTAAATTGCTCCATCTAGTGGCAAACTGTTAAATCTGATAACTTTTCTTGTTCTTATGCTTTAGGAATTATTATTCCTTTTAAGAATTTAAGACTGAGTTGTTCTTTTCCATGGAAAGTCCTCTGCGGAGGGAACTCCACATGTGACAAGGTACAAACCTTGATTTTCCTTCCCATTAGTTCTGAGGATTTTTGCTGTTTACTTCAATGGAAGCAAGCCTTATGTATCCAAGTGTCTGAACTGCTTTTGAGAACTTGGTCTTAGTGCCTTAATGCCTTTGGCCTGAGTTCTCCTTGGGGCTGGGAGGGAAAATGGGGAAGCTGGATTGCATAAGTGATTGATACAATAAAGATGAAGTCACTGATTCTTTGACAAAGAGTTAAAATACACAGTGAATCATGAACTGAGTACAGCATACTGAGATGCATCGTACATTCTAACATGAGATAAGTTTCTGTTGCAGTTTCTTTCATTCAAACCTTAACTGGCATTGATACTGGATTTTCATAATAATAATGAAGACATTGAATGATTCGTTAATGTCAATAGACTTTGTAAGCAATTGGAATTCTTATGGCAATCACGGTGAAAACCCCTGTATTTCCCAGTCATATGAAAATAGGGAGAAAATTCAAAAGAACACAGTTCAAGGAAAGGTTTATTGCAGACTCCTCTGATGTCGTCTTCCTTTGCACACCTTGAAAAGACACACTCTGACAAAAAAAAAAGAAGGGAGCTCTTGAGGAGGCTTGCACATTTCCCTCTGCTCTCATCCCTTGTGCAGCTGGCTTTAAAGGGAACTCATGCGCTTAAGAATGCAAGATCGTAGAACAATGAATCAGTTTCAGGGTGGTTGCGTGCTATTGTTTTTCTGAATGGAGCCCAAAACTGCACAGCCAGCAGCTGAAGTCCTGCAGAGAAACAAAAATATTTAAAAATTAAAAGCAAGAGAAAGGAAAAGAATCAAAATAGTTTGAAACCAATTCTTACGTATAAGATTTAAAAAAAAATAAAATTGGCTGTTCTTGAGAATGTAACAGATGCACTGGACTTGCTGACTCCCTATCCTTTACTTTTGTCATTCATTTTTCAGTTTTGGTTAATCTGCTACGTAAGTAATTTATACACCTTTATTTTCCTGACAGATTATTTCTCACTTCTCAGTCTATGTCTGAATATTCCTTTTATATAAAAAAACCCTGTTCTGTAACACTAGAAGAGTTGCACTTTATTCCAAGACTACTGTTGTTGTTATTCACTTGAATAATGGAATGTAAACCTTGTAGTGCACTTTTCCAGACTTCCTCTCCTCAATTAGGTGGGTCACTTATAATTGCAGATCACTGTTCCTATCTTCCTTTCCCAGGCAAATAAGCCCATTAAATATCACAATTGCACAACTTCCCTACATGCTAAGGAAAGTTTCCTTGCAGCATACATTTTAATTCAGCTGTTTTACTTTTGGCTGAACTTGCAGTGCTTGGAATACAAGGTAACACATCCTGATAATAGAGAACGAACAAATAATTAACATTACTGTGAATTGGAATGGTGCTTTTCATTTTCTGTGCTGCTTCTGTAGCCGAGGCTGCCTCAGGCAATAAAGCCAATTAGGTGTATACCATCTCTGTCTTGTCCTAATGCCTGTTGGATTTTGGGCTATTCTTTCAGGAGAGTGTAGTTTCTGCAGACAATTTTTATCAGTGTTGCTGTTGAGTTTCTTCCATGGTACTGGCATCTACAGCTGTCCTGACAGAAAACTGAACAGAAAGGCTTGGCCTTTGCACCTCCTTCTGTTGGATTTGGGAATCTGAGAGGTATCAGTGACTCTCTTTTGGGGTTGTTTGTTTTTTTTGTTGTTGTTTTTTGTTTTTTTTTAAACTGGTGACTTTCAAGGTCTTTCAAGGTTCAAGGCAGGGAGGTGGCTACTGAAGGGTTTACAAAAGTGAAAAAAGAAAGAGTGCTGCTTGAATAATTACATTGTCTGAAATACTTTGGAATACACGTCCCAGAGAAATTTAGTCTGGGATAGTGGCCTTCATCCAGTTGTCACTTGAAATTGTGATCCCTTTACACCAACCTTGCACAAGTTGGTAAGTATTGCTAATTCAGGTATGTATCCTGTCTATTGAAAAATCATTTGACATACACAATTGTATGTTTTTAATGTTTCCAAACAAAATTTTCACTGGGAAGTGAGACTAATTTAGAAGGACACATCTTCTTACAACTAGTTGGAAACCAATTAATGCCTATTGTAATTTTGGGTGGGGTTAGATTCTTGTCCCAATTGCTTTGGCAGTTGGTCTATGTGTATTTTGAAAGAAGGTTTTTCATAGTATTATCTAGCCATATATTACTCCATTTAATCTACCTCACATTTTAAAAAGTAACCTTCTTTAATCTGTTTTCAAGATTCAGTTGGCAAGTTTTTGTCTTTGCTACAAACCTAGATGTATGCTCTTTGGAGGGGATTGCTAGGCTATGTTAGACAGTAGTAGTAAATGCCTTATGGTTCACCTAACCAATGCTAATATTCTCAGTCTGGTACAGATTTCTTGCTAGTTAAAAGTGATTATCTGGTTCTGGTCACATTTGTTGCATTGTAAGGCATCTTCTTGGAGGTGGCCAAAGGCAACTTTGCTTTTTCTTGTTGGTGAGGTCCTCAGTTGTGAGGGATGTTTTTAAATTATTTAGATTTTCAACTTTAAGTGTATACTATGGTATTGAACGCTCCAGGGTTTTGAGATTGCTTTATCTTAAAACAGTAGAAACTTCCTTTGAACGAATGAAAAATATGTTTATGGAATCTCTGTACTCTTTCTTATTTTCCGAAGCAGATATGTTGTCAGAGTATGTCTTATGATGATTTGTACTGGTGTGATTCTGTTCTTCTCTAGAGTCGCTTCATTGTGCTTTTCTACTGATTTTGATCTTAAAACCAGTCTAAACCATTGTATTCCTCATCCCATCCAAAATGCCTTCTTTTTCTGATGAAATATACTTGTTGCAAGCCTGAGCCAAACAACAGCAGTCTCAAGAAACAGTCTCTCAAAGTGTGCATTGAGGGAAAGGGTATTTAAAGTACGTTCTTCTGTTTTTTTTCAAAATGTATTGATCAGAACCATGTTGTTACTTACATGTAGAGTAAATAAATAATTGGTATTGACAAGGTTTTTTTTTTTATTCTTCATCCTCACTCCTATAATGCTTCCCTGGATTCTAGTGGAAAATGTCTTTTTAAAAGGGTTATGGGTGTATGCAGAAGTGGTGGGCATTTTATCTTTTTGCAAGTTACTGAGAGTACCTATCTGCTGATCCATAGACATGTGAGCCTTTTCTCTGAACAGCTGCCATAGGTCAGTCCATGACTTGCAGAGTGGTTGGGTTTTTTTAACTTTATTCTGGACTTGAGGAGCTTGCTTTTCTCCCAAATTTCTAAAGACTTTGATCTCACGCAGTGTCTTAATGAGACCAAAGCCATGAAGTTTTGATACTGTCAATTTGTCCTATGGCATTTCAGATTTTAAATCGTTCACCATATCAAGTTGCTTATTTCATAAGCTTAATGCTGGATTCTGTGACTTAATTGAATTCTGTGACTTAATAGAAACTATGTTTCTAATTACTTCATCAGAAAATGATTCTAGATCTTCTAGCATGGCTAACCTCTAAAGATTTTCATTTTGGATTGTAATAAAATCTAATCTTACTGAGCATTCAAGCCTTTTTCATCACATAGATGCTCTCTCCCCAAAAGAAACAAATGCAAATATTTTCGGGATCTTTTGTTTTCAGTGCGTTCTCATGAGAGTTGCATTTTTGTAGTTTCATCAGTTTTAACCGCCTTCCAAACCTTCTTTCATATGTTTCTTACTGTGTATGACATTCCAACTGCTGTGGTGTTTCCATAGCTGGCCTTATCTAAGCTAACTGAAAATGACTGATTTTTCAGATCCACCTCTAATCAGAAATAAACTATGTCCTTTTCACTTGTGTGTACTGTGAACAAAGAAAACCAGTATGTGACTTCTTGTCTTACACATATTTCTGTACTGACAGATAAAAAGTATTCTACTCAATTATTATTGTAGCTAATCTGAAATTATTTCCATTACATCTCTCCTGTGACTGCAGAACAGATCATGGACTATTTTGGTGCTCCTTTCCAGATTTACTGCTACCAAAGCAGAAGTCCGCATTGAAAAGCATATTTCCAGTCCAGCAAGCTCTCCATGTCCGTATTTTTTTCCATGAAATAATGAATCAAAGTTTTAGAAGCAGAACATCTGAATCAGAGTAAAGCATTCTTATGCTGGAACAGGTAGAATCACAAGATATTACATTAACATAACTATGAATCCACATGTAGAAGTCCTGAATTTCTCTGCTCCATTGTAAAGATAAAATAAAAAGGATTACTTAAATACAGAGCAGAAAAGTGGCACTTTTCTTGGCTTTTGCCAAGACTTCTCACACTTCTTATGTTTATTGCTAATGTGAGCTTCCCACTGTTTCATTAAACAGGCTGTTCGTAGCATCCTATTTTCTTTAGCAGATTTCTATCACAGCAGTTGTTGTCAGACTTGACAGACTGGCAGCTGGAGATATGAACCAGGCATAGTAGGAAAAAATTTAGGTGTTTAAGGACTCTTATCTTTTTCAATTGCTTCTCTCTCTTTTTTTTTTTTTTTTCCCCCCCTATAAACTGAATTTGTCCTGTTATTCTCCCAAAGTAGAAATGTGGGTTTTAAGTTTTCCATCCTCTGGTGTGAGTAGGAGTTGGGTGGGTTACAATATGCAAGCTGATGTGAAATAGAAAAGAACACAGGATTGCAGTGGAGGCAAATATCCACTCAGAGTAGCATATTTCAGTCTACTTTCCAAGTTTAGCAGTAGATTTGTGTGTCAGTGTAGAACTGGACATTGTGGATGGCGCCCTGTGAACTGTAGAGGTGTGTTTGAGTACTGGTATGCATAGGGGATTAAGTTTCTTAGGAAATGTAACAATATTTGGAGTTTTTTTTAATCTTTTCCCTTTGAAACCTCTGTTGCTTATTAGCTGAAGTCTGAATTTTACTTTTTTCTGTGGAAGCTCTTTTAAAGAGGAAGTTTGTGAGATAAGCATGCTCTAAGCATGAAGATCATGGAGGGGTATCTTGTTTGTAGAAGTGTTATCTGGAAGCATTAGCATCTGAATTAAAGCAGTGAAATGAGTATGAGAAAGTATCCAAATCTCTGGAAAAAGGTACTAACTTGCATGAAAAAAATTTACTGTTATCTTGTAACAAGTATATGTGTATGCTAAGAGAACGAGAAGATGGTGTTTAAAAAAAAGAAAGTTTTATCATCAACTTTGTCAGGTGAAGTTCCAACAGAAAGAAGAGATGTGCTTATGAAGCACACTGGTCCTATTTAATAACACTTTCCTGGAAAAAGTTATGTATGGTGCCCACAACATGCAATAGATGGGATTTAACTTGGGATTAAAGGCCCAAAAAAAGCTTTTGCGGGAATCGAGAGAAATATACAGATACAGCTGTGTATGTGTCAGTATGTCGTGTGCAAACCAAAGTTAAAAGTTGGGAATTAATGTATTTGAACAATTTAGGAGCCTGGAAGGCTGATGCATCCAGATCATACAATTTGGTATCTGTTAACAGGTAACAGACTTGTGGTACATTACAAAAATGTACCAGGAGGCAGTATAGCAGTCTGTCAAGGCTAAAGGAAATGCACGGAGCTTAATGAGAAATAGAGATACCACCTGTGGCTTTCTAGCAATGAGATAGTTTCCTAAGGCTGATATGATGCTTTGCCATAAAGGATGGATAGATGAAGACCATGTTTAACTTCGTTTGTAATTTATCTCCTCTAAAGATAATGTTATGTCATGTTTATTTGCCATAACATGGTAGTCACTTCTGCACATATTCTCCTGCAAATAGGTCTGCATCTTGAATTTCGTGTGCACCATTGTATTTTTTCAGTCTGCTGGTTTTAGGTCTATTAGGAATGCTTTCCAGTTACAGACCTAATTCTGCAGCTCACCCACATCCTTGTCACCATGTTACTTCCCATCCTCAGAAGGTTACATATCTGATCTTACGACTGTTTTCTTCTCGTCCACACAAGAGGTGACTTTGAAATGGCCTCAAAACAATTGCTTTACTGTGTGTGGCAATTATGAAAGAACACTTGGGTCACAGTGCTTGGATAGTAGGGTCTACTGTTCATATGAGGATATGGAAAATTGTGGACTCTGAAGTCTCTGAACACAGATATGTCATGCTTTTCTAACAGCAAAAATTTGAAGACTTGACAAAAGTGAATGGGAATTAGTTTGTTGAAAAGAAATTTGGGAAGGCTAAGAGGGAAAGCTAGGAAAATCACCACCAGATCTGTTAAACTTTGATTCTAAGAAACCGAAGAATGACTCTATTCATTAATAGTGTTAAGTCTCTGTGATCGCTTGGAGAAGAACAATGTGATAAATAACAGTCCAAGTGGGTCAGTTCAGTCAGTCATATTATCTTGCTTGGTTTCACTCTTTGTTTGGATAGCTAATTAAGTATTAAAAGGGGTGTGGTAGAGATTGCATACTTCTGTAATTTCTGTTTCTTTTAATCCAGAAAGTGCACTAGGGATTCTCTGCTTTTCAGAAGGCTTTGACAACAGCATACAAGCAAAGGAGGCTGAACTGTAGCATACAAATGATCCCTGTGGTTTTGCCAGTGCAGAATCCCCTGTATGAATTGAGTAAATCCAATTTATTGGACTGAATATACACAGGTTAGCTGAACAGCGTATGTATGGTAATTCTAATGTTGAGGTCTGTCCCTACGCACATAGGCTTTAAAGGTGGTACTATCATATGGCATTCTTGTGTGATTGGCCAATTATTTGGTTATTTTATCCATTAAGTCTTCTTTTAAGGTAGGGTTGCAGATAACTTTTCTGAAATTCCCAGATGTCTAAAGGCTATAGAATATTGTAAGCCAAAGCATAGAATCCTATAAAAAAGAACTTCATTCACAATGCATCTTTTGATGTTTAGCATTAGTGAATTACTGTCCCACAGAAAGTCACTTTTGCCCTAGAAAATGTTTTGACTGCTTATCAACTTCAGAAAGTTCAGGGGCAGCTCATTAGCATCACACATAAAAGATTCAGGTTTGTATTTCTAGAAAGTTCATTTGTGGAAGACAACTGAAATAACAGGAGTGGTGATTTTCTGTTTCACCTTGTGAACAGAAATTAAGAAGATAGACTTTTCTCCTTATAGTGAGTTCTCTGAAGGCAACTAATTTAAATTAAAAAATGCCAAACATTTTGGGATCAGTTAGAAACTTTGCCCTGAGCATGTTAATAACTCTCCAAATGAAGGAACAGTCTTCCCATCTCTGCAGGGTAGTCCACCTCATCTAGGTTTTTTCACCATTATTGTGAACACACACATGTGCAAAATACCATCTGCTATGTATTTTTCATAGCTTTCTGTTCTTAACAGGAGCTCTGAGCCCTCAATCCTCCTCCTGTTCATTTGGTGTCATTTTTCTAAATGGAACAAACTTCCTTAATCAACTCAGTAAAGCAGGAAGATGAGTGGAACCTGCTTTCCAAAACTATTTCCACAGGTAGTGGAAGGCACTTAGTGGTGGCTTTTGTTAATTTAAACTATTGAACTGGCAGTCTTGACCACTCTCTTCCCTCACAGGATGGGGAAAACAAGCTTTCGCACTCCTCCTTTAGCTACACGTTGTGTCACCGATGACTGAATGGGTAGATACAAGGATAAAGGAGGTAGCTGAATTTCTATGCTCATTTCATCTTCTTTTTAACTATTGAGATTTCAGACATGGTGCCAGTTAGAATAAATTGTAACTGCCGTTTTGGCATTCATATGAATTAAATTTTACAAGTGAATCAAATTCTGCATAATGGCTCTAATTTTGCTGGTTTTACTTGGACACAAGTCCTATTGAAGTCCCCATAAGAACTCTTGGATCAGCATTTAGTATTTGCCTCAGTTCAGTAATTGTTTTCTTTTATGCGACTTTTTAGAGCACTCTGACAAGCAAGGAATGAACAGCTTATCTTATCAAGATTTATAGTCAATAGCTTCTGTAGTCCTGTGAAGAAGACATCTGCTGTGTAAATAGCAAGGTTAAAGTGATTGCACATGAAGTAAATACAAACTTCAGCTAGTATTTCATCCTGAAAACCAGTCTGAACAATACTTCAGATAACTTCACGTAATAGAAGCCTTTTCATAATCTTGACCCATATACAGTTTTGTTAAATCCAAGGTCAGATAGAATTTAAAAAAATAAACTTTATTTGACTTATGTAACTATGATTTCATGTTTGTAAGCATGCTTTTTAATAAAAAAAATACTACTATTGTTTGTTGTTTTTTTTTAATTCTTATATAAGTCTCAGAATTTGATCAGTTGTAATAGAAAAGAAAATATTATATTTGTTGAGGAAATGTCTTCTAAACCATTACAGCTGCAGACAAAAGGAGTTCATTTCAAATTGATTAATGTGGTGTAAGTATCTGGAATTGCTTGGTCCAGTCACTTTGTTGCTTTCTCATCTCTCTGAAAAATCAAATGAAGCATCTCTGAAGATTCCTGATTGATGCTGTCAGCTTTGTACTGATATTGCAGTGCATTTCAGAAAATGCTCAAAGTGGGGCAATAATTTTCAATTTATTTTCAAGTATGCCGCAGTAAAGTTTTTTTTTTTCTATCAGAAGTCCATTTCTGAAAGAACTGTGCATTTTTGTGTGTTCTGCATTTGTGGGTGGGAGCTTCTACGTATGGATCTTTGTAAATATGCATGAGAGAGTGATGTATTTGAGATATTGCCAACTTTTGTTGTACCATGCCAAAGTGCATTTTGTCTTTCTTCATAGCCTATACTGCCTACTTCTCTTCTATACAAGCTCTGATTAATTAATTTTCTTGGAAGCCATGTGTAACTTGCTGTCATTTCATAATGAAGGTAAAAATTTTCCAAATTGTGCTACAGAATGCTTTAGGGCCAAATCAAATAATTCATTTGTAAGAATGTTAAAGTACAGGAAACTGTGACAGAGATGATTATTTTCTTCCTAAGAAAGGAACTCAGACAAGATAGTATCGTTAATTCCTATATTTGTTTTTCTCAGCTTGCAAGGAAAGCAGGAATTGCCTTAAATTATCAATGCTGCAAAGTCCTGTGTGGATATGATACGGCCAAAAGAAGTTTGCGCACTTAAGCTGCATGAAACTGTATAAAAATCTTACTGTTGATTTGGTTCTTTATGAAAGTATTCAGTGAACAAATAACTTAGTGAACAACATAAAAGTACAGCAAGAGGAGCATAGCCTTTTGTATTTTTAGGCTGCACATGCGAACTCTGCAGGAGATCTTGGGCTGTAATAGAGGTGGAAATACAGAAGAACTCTAAAATTCTCTCAGGAACCCCCTCCAGTCTGTAGCAGAATGGTTGGCTGCTCGCCATGCTGTCACTGGCTACTGGCCAGCACCAGTACTTTGTGACCCCTTCTGACACAGTTCATACAGCATGAAGGATGAGTTAATGATGTTTCAAGCAGCATTAGTGACTCAAATTTTAAATGTGGATTCTCACCCACAGTGGTGTGGGAAGGTTTGTGGTTCTGTGGAAAAGGAACCAGGGAAGAGAAACCTTATCTTACATTTAGATTTCATGTAAGTGAATAGACAATAACTTTTTCCTCCTATCAACCCCATAAATCGCATTGTTAGTGTCTTTTCTTGCCCCAGCAGGAAAAAAGAAATAACTGAGTATATTAGCATATTGCCATATTTTGTACAAAGTATCTTGGGACACGCAATCTGAAAGCTGCCTGAAATACAATTATCAGTGGTGTTCTCTTATTCTTGATCTAAATTACAATGAAATATTCTGATTCATGACACCCACCCCACCCCCCCACCCCCTTAAGCCTAACTTCCATTGGCTTTTATGAGGTTAAAATATACTTGTAAGTTCTAATATGCTGAAGTATTCTCACTTTAAAAGTACTTAGGAAAGATTATTTCAAAATATTAATTCTGAAAAATGGAAAGCTGACCCCTTAAAAAATGATCGAATATGTTTTGTAAGTAATATTCTGCTGTCTTTTGAGAGTAAACCAACCATCTTGAAAATGTGCAAGTGGAGCACAAAAACAATAAAAGTGGTCTCAGGATCATTGTGATGTAGCATGTGAAAATTCATTAAATGAGGTCCCCTAATGATAATGATTTACCAAAATTATTTATTTTAAGCAGCTGAACCAGTAACACAAGTGAATATTCTTTTGCGGTAGAAGATTGCTAAATTGTGCTCCATTCAGTCTCTATTTGCTTGCTTACTGCTGCAGTGAAATAGGCAAAGCAATTGCATAATCAAGTCTTTATTGTATTGATGTAATTTGCATGTTTATTGTTTCAGATCCATCATAAATTGTTATGAAACGAATAACACTTATTTTCATGCTGGATGGGTGATTGAAACTGCTGAGTAAGTTTTTCTGTGGTATTTTGGGGTTTGTGTGATAAGGAATTATCCAAAGACACTCTAGTTTTGTCTGTTATATAGCAAACTGTATTTTCCTCTTTTTTAAACTTCGGTACATGCAGCCTTACTCTTTTTTGCTGATTTTGTGGCACAAAATCGTCATCAATAGGGCTGTATCCTGAACAATTCCTATGCTTCCTATGAGCATTACTTGCACAAAATTATCATTACTTGTATGAGCAGTGCCATTGTTTTTAACTTGACTTCATTTGCAGGGATGTACTCTGTAAACTCAGCTCAGCGAAGCCTACTCCAGCTCCATTAATGTAAAAGGAAAATCCTTTTGTTGGATTCACTGAAAGTTGACCTAGGCTTACAGTGAGCACTGATTAAGCTCCACCATGCTGTTTGAAAAACCTTTCTTCAAAAAGAAAGGCATAATCAATAATTACTTTGGGGGTTTGGTTGTTTTTTTTTTAAATTTAGAAATGGGGGGTGTATGGTGGTGCTTTGCCTAATAAGGTTGCTACTGGCCAGAAGAGCGCTCTCTGGTCTTAGTCTGATCCTGTTCTGAGACTTGATTATCATGGGCTGCTCCACGGCCTTGTGCTAATCACAGATCAATCTGTGGCTCTGTGTTTTGTAATACAGTGCCCCACGACTCCCTCATCTAAAGTACTCCACTCCTGTTCTCTGTGTGTGGGTAGATGTTTTAAACCAAGTTAATAGTTCATAAGATGTTACAAAAAAAAGTTCTGCCTCCAGTTTCAGCTGCTGTTTTCTTATGGATTGTAACAAAAGTCAGTAATTTTCAGTGTCCAGGTGCTTGCAAGTCTTCATTCAATCTTCATTTACAAAGTGCTACTGAGTTTAACTAAGCCTTTTTTTTTTTTTTTTTTTTAATCTGTAGCACTGTTTTTCTTCCAGTGCTTGGGTCTGAATCTTATCCTTTTTTCTAGCATAAGGAGAATTCGCTCAGTCTAAAGTTGTCATCTTTTTTTCTTTTTTTAATTAGGCCTGGAAATGTTTTGCATGGCATTGTAGCGCTTCTTTCCTGTTCTATTTTTGTTGTGCCATGCGGGGTCTGTGCTTGTATTTTGTACTGTTTGCCTTTGGTCGGCACTGTGTCAACGCAAAGCTTTAAAAACAATAAAATACTGACTTAGGGAGAGCGGGAAGGCTGAAAGATTGGCCATATATGTCTTAATTTTAGAATTGCAGCAGTAGTCTTACATACAGTTTATATTAGCACCTCTGTGAGCTCTGAACCACCTTCTCCCAGGAAGTACATCTTCCAGACGGCCTGAGTAGATGAAATTCTTCCCTTGAAGTACAGCAATTCCTCCCTGTAGACTCAGTGAGCTTTGCCACCTCCTTGTCCTGTGCTTCTGGTCCTTTAATTTGATGTGAAGAGTTCCTGCACTTGGGCAGCAAGGAGACAGATTATGGCAGGGGCTAGTCAGCATTACGAGAAGCATGTAATGAGCCATACAGCCTGCAGAATTCTGGAAAGGATAAAGTGGAGAGACACTTAAAGACAGTTTTGTCAAAGTAGTCTCATTAGCTTGTGAACCAGGGTTAAGAGATGAGAGAATTCTTGATCATAGACTGGAACCTGCTTCTTGTGTTTATTGGAAGCTTGTTTTTCTAAAGGTTATAGAGTGTATTTTCAAGGAGTCTGATAGTTACACTGTAGTAACCTGCCCTCTCTTGATTTTTCTATTGTTACTGCTTGCAGACTGTGAACTGAATCCCAAATGGTCGTTCCATAAGAGAATAACTGGGACTGTCGGAAGGTAACCAGAATTTATAGCAGCTTTTGATTCTGGAATCGTTGCAGAGGTAATCCTCTGAAATCAAATTGTTCTCACCCCAGGTTGTGCAACCAGAACTTGGTTGGGGAGCCCATGTTCCCCAAAAGCTTTTCTCTCATGACTCTTTAACATTAAATATAAAGTTCGTAGCAACATAGCTCTTGGGTAACAATTATATTTTCCCTATTGAAATTATGGCTTGGAATTAATTCTTTCATAATTTTTATCACTATATAAGGATGTGGAATATAATTTTGTGAAATTCCATAAATAATTGGAAAAGGCTTTTGTTCTGGAAAGAGGAAGTGTGTGGGTATGTAGGGGTGGGAGGGAGAGGGAAGGGTGCACAATAGTTTCTACCATAGTACAAACTATGCAGGAACAGAGCTATCAGCAAAGTGGAAAATAGGAATCAGCTTTGTTTCTAAGGAAAACAACTCCCAGGAGGAAGCAAAAGTCCATATGTAATACCATAACTGCTGATGCGCTGTTCAGCTTTGCTTCCCACAGCACAATGAAAGTTCAGTGTATTTTGTTTCTTAAAGTGACACCCATGAAATTATAGAAATTCTCATATGTAAAATTTAATACAGGGCACCTACTAATATAATCAGTCACCTGCTGCAGTGTGTATTGTCCTGTGTTCTTCATCTGTGGAGGGGGAGATGGCAGCAAAAGAGAAGTCTTAAAATACGGACTGAAGGAGTACCATGTCATTCTCTTAGCCAGACCCCCTGCTCCAACACAGAGTCAGCTACGCCTCTGACATGCCAGTGAGAGAATTTTAAGTATTGAAGAGTTTATGGTTTCTGTAGGCAAATGTCAGTGTTTAACTAGCCTTACCTCAGTGCGTAGCTACCCTTATCTAATCCATGCTTATAGACCTTTATTTGTCTTGTTTGTTGATTGTCCAGGTTGTATGTGGTCTAACACTTTGAACTCCGAGTTCCTTGTTTCAGCCTGTTAAAAGGTGCTGATACAGTCATCTTGCCTGTGCTGAAGGGACAGGAATAACTGTTCTGCTCTTGCAGAGCGTGATGGGTGGGCATGTGATGAAACTGCCTCTGACTTCCTTCCACCAAGGAAACATAAGCAGCAACATGCAGGTGCTGGTGCCCCAGAGCCACATGTGACGTGCTTGGGGAAGCCAAGCTTTAACTGATAGGACGCTCTTGCTGCTGTAATTACCCCAAATGTAATATCTCAAATTAAAATGGTAAATATTTGAGGTTATAGTTTTGCTACTGCTATGTCACTTGTAACAAGTAGGAAAGCTGGGGTAACATGAGGTATGATTTCTGTTTTATGCCAGCAGACATTTTGTGTATTCGAAGTTATACTGGAAAAATTGTTGCTGCTGTAATCTGTTCTGTGGATTATGGCTTTGTTGTTTTGGTATAATGCACATCACTGTCACATTCACAATAGGAGAACTTTGGGGGTATCCCTGTATTAGAGTGCTTATAGTATGGCCATAGTATTAACTAATAGCAGGAAGATTTCTGTATGAGATTCTAATACTCATTTACTTGTGTTGCTACAACTCACGGTGAAGTTTGAGGCTCTTGAATACAGAGTAATGGAGACATTTAAAATCAGCACAGCATATTAGGGGTTTTCTCTTATAGCTCTCATCAAGAGACTTCTGTCACATCTGCTGTTAGTAGGTTGATGTCAAAAGTGCAGTCATGTAAAAAATGTTGGTTGAACGCCCCCTAGCTGAAAAAATTTTGAGAACACGACTGAGACACAAGTTTCCAGGGGATTCCAATATACAGCTGGGGGAAATCCCACGTTCAGAGTTCCCAGTTTGTTGGTTTCAACTCAGCCAAGCAGTTCCTCTAAGAATGGATACATTTGGATATCTGTATATCTACAGATAGATTTATGTTCATATACTGATCCTTTTAGACAAGTATCTTGCATTAAGGAAGTAACCCTCATTTTCTGTTCCTTTTAATTAAATCAGTACGTTTGGAAATACGAGGCTGGGTGTACAGTTAACTTGCAATACTCATCTGAAAACTAGATTACAAAGCCATAAGTGCATTCATATTTCAGAGTCAAATGAAGTGATCCTGCAAAAGCAAGTGTCATTGAACTCTGTGCTTTCTCTGGTGTTGTATGTTGCACAAGCATTTCTCAAAGCAAGAGAGCTTTGCCTTTTCTATTAGTACAACTGCCTGATTTTTTTTAATAAATCAGTAGCACTGTTTTTTTTCTTTATCAAACTGGACATTTCAATATTGGGAAAGAAAAGAGGGAAAACCTATTTCTATGTAGTTAAGACTTTGTTCTATTGTATGCCCTCAACAACGTTGTTTCTGCCCCTTCCTTGATCAGATTGCTCGGAGTAGATCTGTCCACAAGAATTTCTCAGAGTCTACCAACCCTCTGTAGAGTCAGCAACAGTTTTATTGTATCCAACTTATGAATGGTTCCTATTGCCCATATTCTCACTCTCTCCATAAGCCTAATTTCATGTTAGAATGAAATACACAGTCAGTTTAAAAAACCCAAAGCTATTATTGGGTGATTGCTACTGAGTTTTGGACAGGCTCTGTGAGAGTTTCTATGACCACTGAAAAAGTAACACTTAGCGAGGAAGCAGGTGATAGGATTGTTACAATGGTCATTCCTTTGCAATGCTTACACATCACTGCTTACACATTATAAAACAGGGTGTTCGAGGATGAAGTTGTGTTATCACACTTATTTTAGCCTGGTAGTTGCAAAAATCAAGCTTTCAAAGATTAGAGACTATCTTTCCTGATGTAATTGAATGAAATCTCATTGTTTTAGTGCTTCCTGTGCATGTGAGAATGCATGAAAAGGTAGACTGCCACCACAAACTTTCTATATATTATATCCTTATATTTCTCCAGGTAGAATTCACAGAGCTGAGCAGGAGTAATTGATAATACACTACATAAAATGCTGTCTTCAAGTTTATAACAAGTGTAACAAAAGTATTTTCAGTATGCCTCAAATGCTAAGGCACAACAGTTGTGAGAAAAAGACAATGACAAAGATTTGGCACTTCTGTCCCCTCAGATCAGCGCTGAGCAAAACCTGGTCTCCCTTTGTATTTCAAAAAGCAAAAAAAAAAGATTTTAAGCATCTTGTGAAACAATGTCATCTTGGCATTCTGTAAAATACGTAAAGCCCGCAAAAGAGCACAACTCCTATGTTTTCCTTTGTGGATCACTGTTAGTTCTGAGAGCTCCTTGTAAAATGGAAGCAATGCAGAAACTTCTGTGTGAGATCTCTTTCTATCATGGCTACAACTGCAGCCAGCAGGCTAGTGCAAAGGTTGATCTTTTAAGGCCCACAGCCTTTTTTGCACCTTTAGAGGAACCAAGACTAGGAGACACACGTTGTAGAGTACCTGCAAGCACGGGGTAATAGCTCATTTCCAAGCACGTCTATCTAACAGTTTAATGGTTTAAAGGTGTATTTGCAGTGAGTACAGGCCTTTTCTTTACCATTATCAATGAGACCAAAATGTCCTGTAAAATTTGAAACTTACTTTTGCACAGTTCTTCATGAAATGTGATCAGAGTATTATCTGCTGATAAGACTACAATGACAAGGTACAGCAATCATCCTAAAAATTTCCCTCCACTTTCTCACAGGGATTTTTTCCATATTAATTATTCTTTACTCTAATTTGAAAAATGAGAAAGTTACACTTCTTTCTCCTCTGTCTCTGTTTTTTTCACTGATTTGGAATCACACTGAAAACTAGACTGCTAATTAGTAAAGAGTGAGTACATTTGTCAGATATTCCACTTTTTGCTGCATACTTTAACGCAGTAATCTAAGGCATGCTGCATATGAAAATCACAGACAACTACACTGGTATTTGTACTTTTTACATAAATGAAGAAGTGATGGCTGCAGATACTGTACTTTCAGCCTAAGAGATTTACTTGCTGCTAAAACATTTGAGAGGATAACTAGTCTTGAAAAATCAAGAAAAAGATATTATTTAGACATTAGCTTACCTCTTTTAGTCTTGCAAGTCTTGGATATGCCAAACTACAATGATTATTATTATCAGACTTTAAAGAATTACCTACCTACACTAAAATTAAACACAGATGACACAAACTGTGAATTGCTGTATTAACATTTCTGCACCATTATTAACTAATACCACTACCACCTACTCATTAGTTACCGAGTCCCAAATTTGATAAATTGCTGGTTTGTGTCAAGTTAGCAAAGCATAATAAAGGAAGAGAGGAAATTAAAGTTTGAGCTTTTTTAGTTTAGCATGTGTTGCAATCTTTTTAAATCATTCTGCTACATTACTTCCATGTTTACCTAAACAGAAAACTATAATCATGAAAGCTCAGCAGAAGAAATGGATTCTACACTTAGATACCTAAAATCATACCAGAGTTGAAGAGTGCCATAGCACTGAGTCAGGATTCTGGCTTATCCATGCAATTGCGACTTAATTATAACAAAGACCTGCGTTTGGATCACAGTTCTTCTAAAAATCTAGTTCTAGGCCCTTCTGTAACAAAATATTAATATCAGTCCTACTACAGGAACTGCAGAATGTTCCTATTACAAACAGATGGGTTATCTAAGACTCATTAGTGCTTTCACCATGACATTTTGTTGCCATTAGAGTGTAATCTGTCAGGAGGAAGAACTATTTGTTGCCTGTCCAGCACTGTAGTAATTCATTCTCTATAGATCCTCATTAGAATGGAAAATTACAGCCATGAAATTTATAGGATCCTGTCATGTTCCTCTCTTCTCTCCTATCTGTAGGAATGTCTTTGTTTCAGAATGTCCTAGAAGCAGCAGCAGCCCTTTCCTTTTCCCTATTTTCAAAATAAACTACACAGAGCCATGTTGCATGTATGCAATTAACTCCCCTCAGTTATATACTGAGCGTGACATCATATGGTATGGAATAAATACCCCCTTGGGCAGTTGGGGTCAGCTGTTCTTGCTGTGTCCCCTCCCAACTCCTTGTGCACCCCCAGCCAACTCACTGGTGGGGTTGGGTGAGAAGCAGAAAAGGCCTTGGCTCTGTGCAAGCACTGCTCAGCTTAATGAAACATCTTTATATTATCAACACTGTTTTCAGCATCAGTCCAAAACACAGCACCGCACTAGCTGTTATGAAGAAAATTAACTCTATTCCAGCCAAAACCAGCACAGACACTTTAAGTGATAGATCATCGTATCTTTTATGTTTAGCCAGTCTATGTTTTTGGAAGCTACTTGAGACTTGACCTTGTGTAAATGGTTTTTAAATTACTCAGAATCATTTCACAAATCTAATTAGCATGTGAAAAAATCGCTTCAACTCACCTCATTTGACACTAGTCCATTAAAGTAATCCATGAAGTTTTATTTTTCTATTGTTAATTATTACTGTCATTACTATATGAAGAGAACTTCAAAAAGAGAATCGCCCTAAACAGAAATTATAAACCAGTGTATCATGCCAGCAGTATATAGCAGTATTTATCTTGGCCAGGAAATTGTCATGTGTCTCTTCTGAGTAAAAGTAAGTCATCCTCTGGAGGGAAAAAGAGGAAAAAATAGGCTGTGCTGTGCTTGTAGGAGATGCCATTTAATCAGCTGGACCAGTTAATAACTCTTGCTGCCTTTTTTATTTGTCAAGGGTTCAATATTTTTTCAATATGAGGTCTGCTTCAGTGTGCTTTAAATGGCAGTTTATAATTAATGGTACTTGAGTGTGTCTCTTATTTCAAAAATTCATACAACATTCTTGGTTACAATTTATACATGATTTTAAAGTATAATTAACGTTCAGCTTTACAAGATATATGCAAACAGATATGCAAATTTGGAAATAAATATGCAAACATATAAAATGTTGTTGAATTAAGTAGTCCTTAACATTTTTAATGAAATCAATATTTTATTCATATTTTGCACACAATTTTGAGTACTTAGTGGTTTGGTAGTTCTCAGACTTTCAAGGACCATGTCTGAAGATTGATTCTCTTATGGCTGATCTTGTCTTTCTGTCTCCTCAACCTCATACTTTCCTCATGGAAAACAGGAGGTAATCCAAACCCCTCTAAGTTATTGGGATTCTTTGAGATAGTTAGCATGTTACTGAAACAGTTGAAAATAATCTTTATTAAAACTTTCATATTAAATCACATAAATCACATTAAATGTCTGTGTAGCCCAGTATCCTATTTCTGAAAGTAGCAACTCTCCCAAGCCAACCTATAGAAAAATATGAAAATATACATCAAATATATCAACTGTATGTTTTTCTAGCCTACAGGCACTTGTGCATCAAGAAATGTTTATGATGGTTTCTATGCAGTTAGTCACCCTCCATGGAATTCTTTTAATTTTATTTTTATATATATATATATATATATATAATCAACAGAATTTTTTTTCTGTCTTTTTCTTTGTTTTTTTTTTTTCTTCCCCCTGTTCCTAACCATGTTGCTGGCTCACCAGTTTATCAGTGTCCTTGTCACGGTAGAGATCCCAAACCCAAATACAGTATTACAGACGTGGTCTAACAAGCAATGAGTCTCTATTACCTTTCCTCAATCTGCTGATTATGCTATTAGTACAGTCCAGGATGATGTGGGCTGTCTTCACTGCCAGACACACTGCTAGCTCACTGCTGCAGGCAAGGACACTGCCTCTACCTGCCCCAGCCCCACAGAGAGGACTCTCATAATCCCTGCAGCGCCAGACCTGGAGAACTGCATCCTCCCTCAGGAGCTCATCTGAGTTAACACTTCTGATGTGCGAGGGGTGGTTGGCCCAGGCAGTGGTGTTGTCCATATGGAAACCAGTCCATTCCTTCCTACCATGTGACAGTGATGGCTTTTTGAAAATTCTGTCTGTCCCTGTTCTCACCATTACCCCCAAACATGTGATGGGGGATGCAGGAGGCTATTTTCACTGCTACATGGTGCTTCTGAACCTCACTTGTGTAATCTTATCAGTAAATTTGCTATATGATTACAGTCCCTGAATGCTTGGTGTTCCTCAGCTTTGGTTGGCCACAAACTTGATCCCTACCAAGGAAATGTTATCTCGAAAGGACATGTAGTTAAGACACCCGGACAGTCAAGGTATAAAGATGTACAGAATTTTGTATTTAACTGATAAGAGAGAAAATCCTCAGGGATCCTAAGAGAAAATCAGGGTTCTGGCTGTAGTTGCTAGTAAATAACTAGGTATTAGTACTGGGAGACTGATAGGTGCTTCACTGTTATAAAAGAGATATATATATATATATATCACGATAATGTAGCAGAAGATTGAACTAGGAGGTCAAAAAATACTGGTACTTCTATCTACACTCTTTATAGCATAATTATGTAAAACATGCTGAGGAGAGGCACAGGGAACAGTTGGAGGGTTTGGTGTTACAAAGGCCAAAGGCTGAAGTAGGAGGCAGTGTGTAGAGACAGGTTTCCATTCTGTCTTTAGTGCCATCCAAAGCATGCTTTAGGTTTGCACAATTTTTAACTACTGAAAGGATGTTACAGAACTTCTGCAATTGCAGAAATTGCTGAAACTAGCAGTTTCTTTAGGCACTTAGCAAAGCCATCTTGATCTAGATCCTGGCATGAGACAGGATGGGTTGGACAAGCATTGACTTAAACTGCAGGTATTTGAATACCTGAGCATACAAATGTAGGGTGGACGAGTGTGGTGAAGAAAGTTGCATTCAAGTCACAATGGATCACAGAAGGCCGGAGGTATACCCTATTCAACTTCCAGTCTCAGAACTTGAACCAATATTAAGCTTTACAACACTTCAGATACGACAGATCCCACAAGATGACTGTCAGCCAAAGAGTAAATGTGGTTTCCTATCCTTGGTTTGCAAGATTACTAATCAAGATTGCTTGTCGAGGCTTTAAGTCACTTAGGGTTACTACATATACTTCTTACATACATAAAGAGCCATGCTGAAGTCTGTGTTGCTCATTAAGACTTACTCATTTCAATAAAGTTTGTAGGATTGGTCGCTTACATTTTTTCAATAAAACCTAGAATATGTTTCATTTAGTTTACATCGGTGCACAAGTAATCAAAACCGTAATTATCTCTCTAAAGAAACATCACTTAAAAATAGACATATGAATGCTGTTTTGATCATTGCAAACTGCTATTTGTGGTGCAGTGTTTTGGTTATGAGATGTAGAAAAAATTATCTGCCCTTGCAGGTGTGTACTCAAAATGCTATTTCAGGGCATGTGAGATAGTACTTTTCTGAAATTTATTTATTTATTTATTTATTTATTTAGTACTACAGGTATAGTAAGTGAAAACCATACAGCTGCTTCCCTGTACATCTGTGGTAGTTTCAACATTTTTAGCATATAATTGACTGAAACAAAGAAGACCTGATGTACTTGGCAAAACTGTGTTCAGTGCTACACAACACCCTCTGCCTTTGTGCCAAATAACCCTGGTCTAGAAAAGACTATGTGTGCAGTCGCTCAGTTCCATATGCCTTTTATTCTCCCAGCATATTTCAGGACTATTTTCTTGCAACATTTTGTTTCTGTGGGCTGGATTTCATTTCAGCTGATTGTCCAATCCCCTCTTCATTCTATTGTAATTGGGTTTTGAATTGTCTCAAATTCTCCAATGGATTTATGACAATCTGCAAATTAACAATGGCCCCTTAATTGCACAGGACTATGTGATTCACAGAGTCCTTACTTGACTGATGCTTCTTTTCCCCTTACTTCCAGCCCGGCAATCCTCTGTGCTGTGTAGAGGCAGTAAAATGTGTATACATTGAAACTTTTTCTTCCTGGCACTCCATCACTTGGAAAGCAATCTGAGGGTTTTCCATAGGCTGATGTATTGGCAGTAACTTATAAAACCCCCAAAAAATGGAAACATGATTTTTGATTATGCTATAAATTGGGATTATTTCCTTCAGGCAGGCGGAAGGACATGCCAGCTGGACTTTATATTTTGGCTGTTAGAAAGCTTTAGGAGCCAAAATTATAATTAGCTCACTCATATTGAAATATGTTCTTCCTGGCTGTATTATTTTTTTGCCAGAACCTGATACAATTCCTGAAAGATGCAGTTCCCCTCAGCACAGGAAATATGCATCATATTGTTGGCATTAACTAACCACCTGTGCAGTGGCCGTTGCAGTGCTTGCGCAAGGAGGTAATACATCTGCTACCTGGCACATTGTGGCTATGTCTGTGCTGCCGGGACTGGTGTAGAGGGCACAGACTGGCTCTTCAACTGCTCAGTACCCTAACTGCAGGGATCTACACTCTAGACAGATGGGGTATGAATTGCTCAGAATTGCATAAAATGCTTCTAAACACCAAATCTGAAGAAAGGAAAGGCTAGTTCATCAACAAACCATCAATGCAGGAAAGCTGCTTGTATTTCAGCAACTCCTAGTTTTATGTGTTGTAAAGAGGTACCTAAGAGATTCAGTTGAGATTCAGGTGCCACCTATGCAAAGTGACAATTGCACACTGTCATTAAGTGGTGGGAGCGAAGGACTGGTAGACACAGCTGAAAGGAACTTTATCAAAGGGCTTTGACGGGAATCATGGCCTACAGCACAGGAAGCAAAGATCTGCCAGACATCCTGAGTGCTTTTTGGGATGAGTAAAATCTCACTGGGATAGTTGAGCAGGCCAGTGAGAGTAAAGCTAGTCTGGGCATGTTTTCACTGACTTTTGGCATAGATGTGCCCACTGTGAGAACTAGTCTATACCTTCTGTAGCTCATCAGAGTTGAGAATAAGAATGAAGGATACTGAGGCACAGAGTCAAGCCGTGACCCCTTCAGATTTCATAACAACTCAGACACAGCACTGCAAACAGAATCCAGATTCTCCTTTTTCACATCTGAGTGCCATCCAATGGTTCATTTTAACTTGAGTTGAAAATGTAAGTAACTTTTCCCCCTCACTATTTGGACTATTTAGTTGCAAGCTGGGTATTTCATCATATTAGAGGTGGTAAAATTCTTTCACTGACTAGTTCTTAGATTCTGTGTTTGGATGATTCCTTTTACTTGTACTTTTTCTGTCTTTTTTGTGGCTGCTCACCAATTAATGGGGCAGTTTCTCACAATGAACCCATTTCTGGATTCTACTTTGAATATTTATTTGATTACTGTTAAGATTACATAATTGATTATTTTGAATCCTTTTTTTTTCATTCGTTTTTATAAAAGACTCTTTGCTGACTCTCCATTTTACTACTTTCTTCCTAAAGAAATATAAAACTTTATTTAGGAACATCATTTAGTTTGGGTGAGAGACTGAGATAACGTTTTAGCATTGGGGAAAAATGAAGAGTAGAAGATGTTACGTCCTTCTGAGAGCTGTGCACTGTTCGCAGCTGTGGATTTAATTAGCTAGCTCTTCCAGATGAAGGGGCCAGGCAAAGGCAGCCGCCCCTGTCGCCTTGGCATTGGCAAGGTATGTATTCACATTACGGCAGGGGGCTCCAGAGCAGCAGAGAGATTTCACTGAGCAGCGGCCAGTCATCCTGCTGAACTGAAAGGCATTTTAAAGAGTACTAAATAGATTCATTTTATTTATTATTTCAGCTTAAAGCCCTATAATATGTCTCTGAATTGATTAACTCATTATATGGACAGCATCTTTTCCGTTTGAATGCCCTAACTGATTTTGAAACTGATTCTTTGTGGACGTAAGAAACACATGGAGAATAACAAATCAATTTGGGTATTTTGGTAGACAAAAAGGAGAACCTCAAACTTAGAGTAGAATAAAGATCTAAAATTTAATGGACCACTTACCTTTATGTTTCAAGGCAAGCTGTTAATGTTACACTCTGAGGCCAAGTTCCTCTCTGAGGAAAAAGCCAGCAGATTTTTTTCCTGGATATAAGACCTGATGCAAGTTTCTCTCCCTGAAATGCTCTTTGTTTTTCATCTGCTGGAATATTTTAAAAATAATACAAATGCTTATAATGCTTGAGTTGAAAACTTTCTCACTAATATTAGTACTAGTCAATGGGGCCGTTTAATGCAGTTTTCACTTCTTAAGTAATAGATATCCTGTATATTAGTTTTGCTTAGACCCTTGAATTCATGCTAATCTTATCATCTCTAACTCTGCTTTCTTCACATGAGAACGAATAATTCTAGGGTATACTACTACCAGATCATACAGAATCACTCAACAGAACAAAATGTTTAGAACTAGAACTCCAGAAAGTAAGCATAAAGTTGTATTACTTGAAAATTACTGTAGTTTTGATGGCAAAAATTTAGAAGGATTGTATTACAGTTTGTAACATCTATAAAATGTTTTATTTTGATGGACCATTTTCTGTGTTTTGAAATCAATTAAATATAAGTGCTGGGAAGGTGGTAACAAATATGAATAGGGTAAAAACTTTACTGCTTGAAAAAAGGGGAATACTCAGACTTTCATGCTTCATGTTCTAGAAAGTACTGGTAGCTGAACTGTAAAATCTTAATTTTCCTGTAAACTATACAGTTATGTACTTGGAAAGGTAGTATTTTCTCGTTAAAGCTGGATGTGTATTATGAAAGCAGTTGATTTCCTCACCTTTTATTGGTTTATGTCTTCATAACTTAATTAAGTTTTCTTTTTTGGAACTAGCTTTTCATAAAAATACATAATACCACAGTAATTCTCTTGGTTGTTCATATTTTGATAGAACTGCATGTTGCCAAAATAATTCTGACTATGCATTCAAAAATCTCCAGTAAGCAAAATGCATTGGTAGCAAGTGTATGTTTTTGGCTGGATGGGAGAGAAGCAAATACATATGTTGGAGGCAGGAAGAAAATGTGTGTGTGCTTCAGACCTGATTCTAGCACCTTTGTTTAGTGTAATAGTACTCTGTTTTACCGTGTCCCTAGTGATTTGCTACAGAACAGCAAATGTAAACAAAGATCAGTAATTCCACGAATTTAAGTGCAATGCTAGGTATTTGTCTAGTTTGATTCCTACCTCTTGCTTTTATGTATGTAAGCCAAGGTGTATGAAGGAAATAGATGTTTTGCTAAGGCTATTTGATCTGAAGTGAGTCTTGCTTTGAAATTAGTTTTGCTTTTTGAAATTTGTCTTCTTTGCTGTCTTTGCCTGGAGAACCTACAGCCCCAAGGCTACTCTGCTAGCACAGGATAACTCTACTGTAGCAGTTAACAAATGTTTCCGATGCATGGACTTACTTCTTGACAACAGACTTCTCTTAATTACCTGTTGTGCACCCAGGGGCTCCATGGGCCTCAAAGTAAAAAGCACTGTGCTACATTCATATTTCAGCCAGATCATCTGCAAACTCTGGCTGATGGTGACCATGTCATAGGAGCCAGCAGGTCTATTATTCTTCCCTCAGATATAGGTGGTTAACCATTAGCAGTTACCTAAAATAGCATTGTATATCTACAGTGAAAAAGATGCGAGAACTTTGTAAGAAAGTAATACAAGAGTGAAAAATGTGACACAATAAGGGTAAAACTTCATACTTGTATGGAAGTTCTCTGTATCATTTGATGGCTTTAATACAGAGAAGTGTCTGTGTGCAAGAACAAACTGTAATTCCTTCTGAACTTACCATTGAATCCTCAAAACAAAAAAAAATAAATAAACCCCATGAATAAATGAATAAGCAATGAGATGTCAGCTGAAAAGAAGCAATGAAAAACTAGAAAGAGAGAGAAAAATGAAGAGGATTAAGTGCCAAAAAACAAGGTGCCAAAAAAATCAGGGTCTGTCAGATTGGTAGGAGCGATGATCCCTAGTTCCTCATTAGTTCCGTATACAGTGCATGTTGCCAGAGTCCTTTGGTCCTAGATTAATTTACAAAATATTTTGATAAACAATGTAAATTCCACAAGAAATGCCAGTGGAGACAGGTAAGGGAGAAGCCTTTAAGAGCAGTCATGTAATGAAGAGCAGTCACATAATTGGACATAAGAGCAGTCATGTAATAAAGGCACAAAATGCAACCAGAGGTTCTAAAAGTTTACTGAAATATGGATCTCATTTACTGCAATGATCAGACCAACAATTATTATTCTTCCTATTCTTCCATAGATTACCAAAGAACATAATTTTCTAAATTCAGCAATTATTTATATGTGATACTAATATTATAGAAACACTAAATGTACTTAATTGTTTTCATACAGTGCAAGTGATGTTGAGGAGAAACCATGCAATTATCCAGTTGTGCTTACACCATTAGGGAGGTCTTTGTGGAACACAGGTAAGTCAGATAAATATTTTGGCTTTGGGTTTATGGGTGCAGAGCCTGTGGTCAGCAGCTGGTATTTGGCGTGCAGCTGCCTACTTTATCCATTTTACGCACTAACTAATTTTCTTGATGCAGGGATTTGGGGATGGGGAAATAATTTAATAAATTATAAGAAAAAAAATATCTGTTTCATTCACTTTGTTCTGGATAGCCATTGCATAAAAACTGTCAAAAGCATATTGCTCCGGGTTCATCCCTGCTGCAGTTCCATTGATTACAGTAGAGTTAAATCAAAGATGAATCTGTCTGCTCAATTTAAATCTAATGATTGGTTAAAAAGTCGTGGGGAGAGCCCTGTCTAAATCCAGTGCTGTTTTATCCTTATGTCAGCATTTAATTCCATTTGCATATAAGCCTATTTCGCTTCTCTAAATTTAATTTGTTAGAGCTTGGCCCTCAGCAACAACAGCAACAACAAAGTAATTGCATGCAGTATTGGGCAATGGTGCCAATACAGCATGTGCTATAAAAATGTCTCACACAAATTTATAAAATGTAGTCATTAGTGACATTCTGCCTGGTAACAGCATTATCTGGATATCTGGAAAAAAAAGCATTGAGCTACCTCATGGACATGTGGCATCTAATAATACATATATGAAGAAGCCTGTTTTTAATATCAGCTATTAATTGTGACCGTTTTATCAAAGGAAATGAAATATCTATGACTTGTATGACCAATAGGGATCATCCTAGAGTTTCACTGAGACAAGATAAAACTGGCTGAGGCTTAGTTCTTAAGCTACCCTAGATACATCTGTGACTTTGCAGAAGGTACTTTTGAAGCTGACTTAGCAGGCTGGTTTTAAACTGGGGAGGAGTGGTTGGCATTGTCACAGTGTATCTTTTTTGTTTAGCTGCCACACTCCACTGCAGTACTGTTTACTCTTGTCACCTAGCCTCAGAACGCTCAGCCCAATCTTCATTTAGACCTTTTACATAGCCATCTTATGATGAAAAGATTTTTCTTGGTGAACTTGACCTGATTGACAGTCATTCCAATTCAGTTGTTATTCCAAAGGTAGTGCTACCTGCCTCAAGTTTATAAGATCCTTTATTCTCATTTTCTCTCTCCTAAATATTTGATTGCACCCAAAGGGAAAAAACCCAAACCAAAATATTTCTTAGGAATTAATTTGAGTTTCTCTTTCTGCTTAAAATATGAGCTTTTTCATCATACAGTCTGATGCATTAAAACTAATCATTGTAATAGATTCTTACGTCTTGTCACTTTTGCACAACTATTGAGAAGAAGTAATTTCAATTTCACCATTTGTGAAAAGAAGATGCTGATACCAAGAGGTCAAGATACTGGCCTGGGGCACTGTGCAATATTGTGCAAATAACAGAACCGGGAAGAGAAGCCAGATTTTCTCAATTAGAGTCGCATGCTCTGTGCCTAAGGCCATGCTATACATACAATATAAGCTTACAGAGAGTGGAAAATAAGCACACATCTTCCCGCTTTCTGAACTCTGTGTTCAGATAAATCAGGTTATTTCCTAACATATCAGATCTTTTTGATACATAGGGTTCCTCCTATAGACAGGAAAGCCTACTGTTACTCTTGTTACTTACTTCCATTACCTCTTGATGCACTTGCAGCGTATCCTCAGTAGGATTAGAAGGCACTCAGGACCTTTCAGGAGGCACTTACCACTTTACAGGATTAGGATAAGCCTGCCTTTGATGTTTTTGTGATCACATGCATCTGTCATAACTGAACATGGAGAATTAGGCTTTATTTATATTTAATGTTCTAGTTATGTTTAAAAGGTCAAATATAAAAATAAATTATTTTTTCTCAATTTGCCTGCTTTTCTTTAAATAACAGAGGATACGTTGGGTGTTTAACACACATGATAATATTTGAAAAGTCAAAAGACCCCACAGTTCTTATCAGAATCAGCAAATAAAGATGTGGTTTCACCTGATTTTAAGTTTTAACAATTGTATTCCGTTTCTCACCCCTTCCTGTTCTTCCATCCATATATTCATTACAAATGTCAGGTAAGGCTAATCCTTCATGTGACATTACTACAGATGGTTACATAGGGGACTTAAACCAGATGCTGATTGTCTGGATAATCTGGATAAAAGCTGGTAACCTAAACCAAACCCATTTTGTGTATTACTTATGCTAATGGTTAAGATATGTATGAAATCTTTCTTTCCTTTAACACTTTACATAACTCTTTTGCTTTCCTCTTTTTTACACTTTCAAGGTTTTTATTTTGGAGAGGGTTCTTCTACATCTCCTGCTGTCTTTCTGCCTCAGGTAAATCATGCATGTATGTATGTATGTAAAAAAGATTTGGGGAGGGGAGGGACACTTCTTAGATAAGAACGAATACTAAGTTTGTCTGTTGTTTTAGAATTCTCATTGAGTTGAAAATTGGCATTCTTCAATAGGCACACTTGAGAAGTAACTTTAATTTCTTTCATATGAAGCAGTTTAATGGGAGTATTAGCAGGAAAAAAAAACCCCTCTATTTTGTACTTTTAAAGTGTCTTTGAAGTTCAACGGTTAGGATGGGAGCTGATAGGAGTGCCTTCTGGTAAGTGGCCTAGACCCCTGACCAGACTTGAGTGTTTGGAACCCATTTTTCTGTCTACTCAGTGATAGAAGTATCCCATCTTAAATGGGATTTACTCTGAATATTATGTATACCTTTATTCAGAAGGCTTTCTTTCATTTAGTAGTGGTGTTTCTATTCTGAATTGGGGGATTCAGTAGTTAGTCTAAGAACTCTGTGTGTGTGTGTGTGTGTGAAGCAGCTGATTAATTATATGAGAAATTCTGTGACATAAACATGGTTAACTACTGAAATGTAGACAATACTCAGAATATGTGCCATATTATATCATATTTATTCCACTCATATGTACATATTCCCATGAAACAAAAGGATTCCAAGATATAATAAATTTGACTGAAGAATGCAATGGCTATTTAAATCTGAGAGTGGGAGCCTGCAAGTTTAAACTAATCAAAGTATTGAAGTGTGGTTCTGACAGGAGCAAAAATATGATGACAGTTGGAGGCTGAGATCTCAGCTGGAAATGCCTATAGAAGGACTCCTTATACCATTCCCCTTCACTTCCTTCTTCACCCCCAGGGCTTCTGTGCTTTTGTTTCAGATGAAGAAAAAATGTGAATTTTTGTTATATTCTTGGGTGGGGGACTCTGGCAGAGGAAAAGGGTGAGAGAAAAGAAATGTGCAGTGTGGCATCTGGTATCTGGATCCTTCCTTGCCTACCTGTAACTACTGCTGAATTCTGCATATGGCTAGAGGACTTGGAGAGGAAGATATTATGTTATTGTTTGCCATTTAATATAATGCTATTTTGGGATCTTTCAGCTCTATTATTCTCTTTTTGTTTTATTAATAGGTTGTACTTCTAAGCTGGTCACTAGTCTTGAACTTTAGGAAAACAAGTTTACCAAGAACCCAAGCCACACAACTGTTGTGTAGATTTTAGTCTACTGCCTAGCACACTTGAGACTTAGATTAGAGTAGGCAATTTGAGCAGTTTCCCATACAATGAACGAGCTAGGGTCTAATCTAATCTCCCTCTAATCCAATGAGCTATGAGGGCAGAGGTCAGGAGCATGGTAGATGGCGGAAAGTTTCAGTCATTCTCTTCTTTTGCCCCTAGTGGGTACTAGAGGAGCAGGCAAAGAATTCAAGGTCCCTGGTCAGCCTAAGCATGCAGAGTACTGAGGTTTGGATACCAGGATTTGATACAGCCTTCTGTTGCCAGTCAAAGCGCTCAGGTGGACAGCCTGTGTCTGTAGCTGCATATCCAGTAGTTAGTAATGTCTACATCTCTCAGAGCCCTTGCTATGTCACTGATTCTAAAAGTGTTTATCGATCACACTGTTGGCTTAAATTAACATAGTTCTATTGAAATCAACAGAATCCAGATGCGTTAGACCAGTAGAAAAACCTGATCATTCCCTTCACGTATAGAATGATGTGGCAGTGCAGTATACTGCTCTCTGTAGGTCAAATAACTCTCTGCAAATTACTGAAAATGTTTAGAGTAGTTTGTTGTTACATCTTTGAGCATACTGCAAGGGTATCTGGTGCAAATGTTCTGCAAGGGGATGAGGAAAGACATATTGTCCAGATATTTCCTGTCATTAATATACACACTGTATACACCATCATAATTGTTGTTCATTATGGGATCATAAACCTTTATAGTGGAAGAGAGGGTAAATACTTTGGTCTGAAAGGTTAGTCAAAGGAAGACAAATTATTGCAACAGATGCATAAAGGTGAAAGAGGCGAGTAATTACATGAAATGTTGTGTGCAGGAAAACAAACTCTTACAATTATGTGTTTTGCAGCAAATGAGGTCTTGGTAGGATGATACACATTACACTAAATATTATGATTAATAGTCATAATGTTATTTTAATGTTTGTGGTTATCAAACAGTGAAAGCAATAACTGGATCTGACTGATAGCAACATTTCACTAACCTATGACAACTACTTTTTTAAATGTAAATTTTTAGACTGTGACTTTAAACAGTAGCGGTTCCTTGATTTATTTTAGTCTTACAAAAAGTATGAAAATAGAGTAACATTCTATTATTGACCATATAGATGTGGTTGAAAGTCCTATGCATGGGGCAGATATTTTGCCACCATCTGTTCCATGTTAGAGAAAATGTCTAATTCAGCAGAGCTATTTCTTTGCATGTTGTAGGCTTGGAAATGCCATTTCAGCACTAAAAAGTCTGATTCATCAAGACTGAAACGTCACTTCCAGAAATGCTGTTTAGTGGAGTGTGTATGTATGGAAATGATGTCCTAGTACAAGCAGGGTCCTGGGTTATGAGTATTTTATGATCCACATATCTCTAATTCATCTTCTGCATTTGAAACATAGCACATGTTCTAGCTGCACTGATATGGGTTCTTGCTTATTACAGTTAATGGATTATTCATCCTCTTTGTCCTTGACATAATCCTAAGTATGTGCATAAAACTCAGATCATGTTGCCCATAAAAACCAATCAGCCCAGAGTTCTTCTGCAAGGTGTTGAACATTCACCCAGAGCAGATGGTAAAGATAATGTTTAATAAAGAGTTAGAGGATTAGTTGGAACAGAAATAAGCTAAGAGAAAGGGATAATTTCATTTAATATGAAACGCCATGACATTTCATGCACCCAAGGACTGATTAAAATTATGCCAAAAGCTGCTCTTTTTGGCCAGTTTGTCCTAATACTGACCTGGCTTATGACGTCAGCTGCTGTATCTGCATGTGTTATTTTACCACTTTGTGAATAACTCAAAAGAAAGCTCTTCTGATTCTCCTGTGGCTGGCAAAAGTAATTCTTAATTAAATAAGAACAGGAGAGGTGATAGGATTCTGCTAAATGTGTTGAATATATTTAAGCAACTGATACTTCAACTGAGGTTTAGAAGAAAGGTTTTATAGGTCATTTTAAACATAAATTAATTTTAAATGGTAGTTTTCATAATGTGTGGAGTTAAGCTTTGGATTACCTTGAATATTTAGATGCTGAATGAAAAACAGAGCAGGGGATAGGTCATAAATAATTTTTAGTTTTATTTTAGGAAAATTTATTTTTGCCATCAAAAAGGTAGTGGAATAACAAAACCTATAGATTTTGCATATTGCATAACATTTGTAATGAAGGCCTAACTGTCCTTTGATAAGGCTTAACCAAAGAAATTGAATAAACCAAATCAGACAGAAGCAAGTATTTTACAGTTAGGATATTCTGGGCCCACAGTTGTCCTCTGGTGTACCTTTAAGTTTTATAAATCAGAAGCTCTGGCAAAGTGTGTCAGGTATGGGTGGTGCAGAAGCAACATTAAGTAGAACCTGTTGGTAAATGCAGTGTCCTTTTTTCTGAACACAAAATTTAAACTCTTTCAAGCTGTTCTCATGAATAAACACATGTGCTTAGGAAAAAACATTTTAGAATGGTGGGTGGGAGACAGAAGACAAGGATTTCTTTAAACAGTTATGGCACAAGAGCAGAACAGGGTCAAAATCCAAACTATTACCTTTCTTTACTGAGACTCAGTATACTGAAGTATAAAAACAGATGTAAGCATTTCTGGACCTGTTCCAGCTGAAGCTCAAAGCTCTAATCAGTCTTTAATGGTAGAGCACTGTTAGCTGTTTCTGTAATGCAGGAAGGCAAAAGTATTCTAGAATCAACAGAATTGCTTTTGCGATGAAGTGGGCCAAAGCTGAAATCTTTGAAAGCCTCTTGAAGTTTGGTGGCTTGGATAATATTGTTACGTATTAGTTCCAGAATTCAGCTGAACTCTTCTCAAAACCTGCTCCACACTTCATAGCCATCTCCTGCTTTTAAGATGACAGTGTTCGGCTGTCTTAAAGGCCCTAAGGCCTTTTCTTCTGCTGATGATTTTTCCTAACATCACTTGTGCTCCTGTTGTTTCTCCAGTTGGTTACTTTTGAAAATGTTTCATACGGCACTTCAAACAGCGCAGTCCATTTAAAATAGTCTGGATTAACATAAAAATAGCAAGACACTGTTAAGAATGAACTGGAAATTAATGAAACCTTAATTTCACTGAGAATAATTGTACTCATTTTGTTACAAAAAGCAGGTTTAGCTGACTCTTGTATTTAAAAACTACTGATTGTTGTCAACTAGTTTACCAAAAAACTATCTAGTAAAATTATTTCCAAATTCCCTTAGGTTTGCTAAATATTTATGCATACTTCATTGCAGCCACCTTTTGAAACCTCAGGGGCAAGAATAAAGCTAAACAAGAAGTCTGTCAGCTGAAACACAGTATCAAAATCAGATAATGCAGCTCAGCAAGAAGAGAGGGTCATATCACACAGTTGAGATGAGACATAGATAAGTCTAAAGCAAGTTATAGCTTTATCTCAGCTTAACCTTGAACCAGACGCCCTTTCCAAACCCCTTCACCCCATCATCCCACAATGTTTATAGTGCACTACACCTATGCAGTAACAAAGAGAGTTAACAAAATTGGAGACAGGAGGAAAGAGGAATTGGAAGACATGGAATTAAACTTATCTTTAAGGATATTTTTCATTCAGAACATGTTTTTTAAAATGTACAGATAGAAATAAATAGATTGACTAGTTGAATTTTGAAATGGAACAAGAGATTCAGGTATAAAAGGACTTTTTCTAGCTCGGACTTCATACTGAATGATGATTGCACGGAAATGTATTGCAAACATAACATTTATTTTTTAACTTTTTCATGTTTTTCCATTTAAATAATATTCCCACTACATTAAAACCCAGAAATGATGATCACTGAGGAGCAGGTAGGCATTTTAATTCTTTCCCAGATTGTAAATGATTAACATACAAGTAATTTCTCCTGGCAGTCAGAATGTTGTTCACCTTTGTAAGTCCCTTCAGTTACTCACTCTCCAGCCTGCCAGTTAGTGTGTTCACATCATCCTCAGATATTGCTTGTGTTTTTTCTATCTGCATTTTTCTGGTCTTGGTAGGGGAATGTCAGAAAACAAGCTTTGTTTTGATTTCTTCTCCATTTTTCTCAACTAGTGCTTTTTCAAAAGTTTTTGAAAATCAAATGTGTGATGGTTCTTTTTTATCCCTATTTTATCTGTATTGGTTTTCTAACTTACATCTTCTAGCTCTAATCTCTCTTTTAATGGTGTCTCTGTGCTGTTTTTCTCACAAAGTGAACACTTCTTTTTTGCATCTGTATTACACAGTTATACTTCATTAAGAGATTTCTGATTTTGGTAGCTTTGGAATAAGTGAGATCCTACCACTAAGCATACCACATTTTGCATGCATTTCTTGTGTGCATAGTTATTGCTCTTGACTTGGATTCATAGAAAACCTTTTTTTCTGTAAGGCTCTTATATTTGAATGCATCATTTCTTCTCTTGGTTTTAGATGCTTGTCCAAAGGAAGATTAAAGTTAGGCTTGAATATCATGAGACACTGATTTTTTTTAACAGAAAACCGACAAATTATTGATTAGCCCAATGTAAGCCTCTCTGGAACACACCCTTGTGAAGACAGTAACTCTGATGATGTGTGCTATTCTGTAGCAATAGTTTTATTGGCAAATGTAATGTTTATGCTTCCTAGTTACATCAGTGGGTTCTAATAAACAGATACCATGCAGCTACAGCAAACTATCTAACAATATTTCACATACTGCTTTTCCCAACAGGAAAGACATGCCAGTAGCAGGAATACTTGTCATTGCTTTTCATTACAAATACTCTTAATTTTTGTCTCATTTTAGGTGAGGGGAACTCCAGAATAATACAGTATACCACACATGTCCAAAATTCAGAGCAGAGCTAAATTTTCTCTCCCTCTCTAACTTCCAAGATCCCTGCGGAAGATTAAATATCTTCTGATGGAAGTTCATACCCGAGACAGATCTCTGCCTGTAGCTGCAGTTCTATATCCAAAAAAATATCCACAATGACTCAGTTCCTGCTGCTAGATTATTGCTGCACCTGTGACTTCTTAAATTAACCACAGCTGGACTAGCTGGGACCTACTAGCTGCCAGTGGAGAGTGGCAGACTGCTTCAGGAACACCCGCAGCTTCTCCATTGCATGCTGTTGAACTGAAAAACAGCACTTGGGCAAGAGAAGGGCACTGATAAACTCAGGTTCTTTTTCTTCTTATAGGAAATAATTCTTCTTCAGTTTTAGCTGAGTCAAAGCCATGCTGTAACGCCTGCTTTCCAGATAACCACCTAAATTTCTACATACTGCAGAAATAATAGGCAAACTCCCTTCTTAATTTGGAAGAAGACCTCACAGTCACCTGGAAGTAAACTATCATTCTTCACTGCTTGTGGCTTCTACTTTCTCCAGATAATAAAAAAAATCCTGATCTGTAAGAAGTCCTGGAAAAATCCCATTATAAAAAGAGACTTGGAAGGACTGCTGTTTTTTCACCCAGTAAATCATGGATTCTTTAAAAAAAAAAAAAGGTAACAAAAGGAAAGAGTCACCCTTCTGCTATGCCTTTCCTTAGTTTTCCTCTTCTGGAAAACCCTATAAAAGAGAAATGAATTATATGCTTTAAGGATGCCCTTGATTAGCATAATTAGAGAAGCAATTCTGCCTTTCTGCTTTCTTCTGACACAGCACCTGTCCCTTGGCTTGACTTGCCTGTGAAAGTCATGCTGTTTGAGCTGGCTGCCACTTTGGGCAGTGAAAATGTGGAGAAGCTAGATACAGGAAAGGTTGCATCACCTCATTTTCTAGTAACATCCTGTCTTTTAACCTCCTTTCTTAAATAAAATATACAGATTGCATCAGGTTTCCAGTGAGGAGTCGTAAGATACAAAATATATTCCTATTCCCAAGAGGTTAAATTAGTCAGTAGAAAGTGTTGTCTGATGCCTTGCTTGTTTGTAATCACCAATTAAGGAAAATTAAAGATATCTCCTGTTTTGTTTTGAGCAACTTTGTCCCCTTATGAATGGGCAGATGTTTACATACAAAAATAAAACCTGTAATATTTCCAATACAAATAAATGCAAGTATAACACTTTTAATATTTAGCAGTTAAGTATTTACTGGGGTTTCATTTGCTTTCCTCAGCTATGCTCTTGTTGATATAATAGAACTGTTGGTGACACTAAGTGTGGTGGATTTGATTTTGCTTCAGGCTGACATTTCATGGCACTGAGCATGAAAAATTACATCCTCAACAAAGCCTTCCTTGGTGGAGCTCTTGGAGATAACAATAAGACCTCATGCTAAATAGAGCCTCTGTGATGGCTGAGTGGTTGCTTCATGGTTCTCTTTGAGTCTTTGTCTCTAACCCTGTTTCCATCAGATGCTAAAAATATGACGGAAGAGTAAAAAATGTCAAGGAGAACCACAAAGGCACATATTTGTTTTGTGTACATTTAAGTCACATTATTTAAGCAGGTCAGCTTACCTGGAAATCAAAAAAAAAGTGATTTGAATGGAGGATGGCAGGAACAAGTATATCTATCATTGCTAATCTGGACTAGGATTTTCTCTCTATTGAAGCTACAGGAAGTCTCGTAAATAGAGAATAGTTTTATGTTTTCAAAATTTATATATTAATATATGTACGTGTAAAATATAAATGTCTAATTGTCAAGCATCATGGAAGTTTGTAGAGATTGTCATGTGAATCAGTAAGAATGAAGCCCTGAAACTGTGAAACTGAGAGCCTTGGGGGGCAACTGGGTAAATGGGGCAAACCAAGAGTTAATGTATGGTGAGGTTGCTTAAGATCAGGGATGCAGTCTGTTTTTGTTACTGAGGCAGAGTTCGGTGACACCGACACACGGTAATGCCATGCAGAGAGAAGATAAATTTAGATTGAATGATTTCTCAGTTAAACAGGGACCAACAGGGAGTTTATAATAAAACAATTTACACTCACTTTGGAATATGACAATGGCAATTTTTCTTGTGCTGAAAACAAACCATTACTGATGTATGTTTGTGACCCAGCAGGAAGTTTTCTAATACAGACTCTTTGCACATCTATTCAGTAGGAGATGTAATTTGTCCAACTTGTCTAGCAGTATATAATATCATGTATTATTACTACTGTCACATTTTCCTATGATGCTAAAATTCTGGTGAAATATTTAGATTCCTTTGGAATCCCCCAGATGTACTTCCACCTTGAAGGTTTAGTTCTTAATGAATTAGAGGCTTAAATTCACTCATCTGTTTTTAGATTTCATTAAAAACATTTGTAGTGGAATCTCTGATTGTAAAAAATTTATTCTATTTTGACATATATGATACCAATTTTTCATTCATATGCTGTAATGTAAATCAGGAGGGGTTCCTTTGTCAGTGCAGTAAATCAGGGTTAAAGAACTGACTTAGTTTTTACAGGAAAGTTTAGTCGCACTTAAAATGCTTGATACTAGCAGTACTGATATTACTTGTGTTTTATTTTAGCTGTGTCAGCAGGAGGAAAGGATATCAGTATTCCTAATCTAAAGTCTGAGGTCCCAAGTTTCTATCTGCTTTAGTTTGGATCCAACAAAATCCCATATAAGACTGGCAGAGTCAGTAGAGCTTGGGGACAGAGAACTGCTTATAAGAACTGAACTCTCAGGTGTTGTTCAGGACCACTTTTTATCATATGGAAATATCATCACTCCCTAGCATCAGACACAGACATTTCTAAGACTTCCTTTCTGAATAAGATGACACTAACACAGCTGATTCTATACTAGAGAAATGGCTGGTACCTGTAAGCACAGGATCTTGAAGAATTACCCACAGAATCACAGAATGGTCAGGGTTGGAAGGGACCTCAAAGACCACCTAGTTCCAACCCCCCTGCCATGGGCAGGGACACCCTACACTAGGCCAGGTTGCCCAAAGCCTCATCCAGCCTGGCCTTGAACACTGCCAGGGAGGGGGCATCCACAGCTTCTCTGGGCAATCTGTTCCAGTGCTTCACCACTCTCACAGTAAAGAATTTCTTCCTAATATCTAATCTAAATCCCCCCTCTTTTAGTTTAAACCCATTATGCCTTGTCCTGTCACTACAGTCTCTAAGAAACAGCCCCTCGCCAGCTTTCCTGTAGGTCCCCTTTAGGTATTGGAAGGCCGCAATTATGTCTCCCTGGAGCCTTCTCTTCTCCAGGCTGAACAACCCCAGCTCCCTCAGCCTGTCCTTGTAGGAGAGGTGCTCCAGCCCTCTCTGATCAACTTGGAGGCCCTGCTCTGGACTCACTACAGCGGCTCCATGTCTGGAGGACCTACTGGGGATGCCAGAGCTGGATGCAGTACTCCAGGCGGGGTTTCATAAGAGCAGAGTAGACGGGCAGAATCCCCTCCCTTGACCTGCTGGCCACACGGTTTCTGATGCAGCCCAGGACATGGTTGGCTTTCTGGGCTGCTAGCACACACTGTTGGCTCATGTTGAGCTTTTCATCAACCAGCAACCCCAAGTCCTTCTAAAGAAAGCTTTAGTTCTTCAGTATAGGTGTGCACCATTTCTTTTATGGGAGAAAGGATACCAGGAATTAATTGGAAAGTATTGATAATGGCACTGAAATTTCTGTGCAGGCCCAATGGGAACACAAACTTTTCATTTCTAGATTCCCTTAACGAAAGTTTTATACAGGCTTTAAAAATATTTTCCCCTTTAGAAGAATAAAGCTCAATTTCTTCAGTTCTTTTCTTCGTATTTTTTTTGTTTTACCTCTGAGGAATATTCAAGGAAAAGGAAGTGCTGATTCCACTTTTATAATGGCAGTAGGCTCCTCTGGTTCATCATGGGGAAACCATGTTGGTAGCGATGGAGAAAGATATAGGACCAGATTAGTAATTCTGTGCTTCTCCATTTTATTTTGTGATTAACTTTTCACAGATGTAGGTGACGGAGGAGAAAGCCTAATACAATAAAAGGCAAAGAACTGTAATTAGGTGAGATTGTCCATTGGCGAAAGAATAGCACACAACCAGAAAACTTGGAATACCATCATTCAGCTGTGAAGCTGAGTGATTGCCAACCACATCAGTAAATGACAATTTGTGATTTTAAAATCATAACATTTGTTAGATCATTAGATACTGCTAAACATATGATAGGTGAATTAAAACATAATTTGCAGATAAATAAAAATGTAAAACTTTAACTTATCTAATTGAAATTGAAGTATATATAGAGAGAAGTATTTACAGATGCACGCCATGCAAATCATCAGGCTAAAACAAAAGTTGCTTAGATCCGTCCAATTATTAACATTTGATACAATCTTTTTGTAGCCAGACTGCCCTTGGCTAGGCAGAGATGAAGACGACTGTCTTAGAGACTTCAGGAAAGAAATTATTCACCTGTCTTTTCATCCAGTGTCACTGAAGCACTTGTGCTGTTCTGGGCAATACTTATGCTGCGGTATGTATTAGGTTTTTTTTGTTTTGGAGGAGAAAGGATAATGAGAAAATGACCAACTTTCACAACTGCTCGAGTCAGTGGACTTGGCAAGGAGTGAACATGGTTCTTCGTCTCACAGTGATCTGTGAGGTGCCAGGGATCACTGTGCAGCTCTGTGTCACCATGTCTGTGGGAGTTTCAAGGGTACTGAGGGGACAGATGAAAACTCAGGTTTTTAATGTCACAAAAGAACTTGCAGTTCTGTGAGTATGAGTTAACAAGGGATATACTTTCTGTCACACGGTACTGTTTTGGAATCTATTTAGAAACACCTTTTAGCCATACACAACTAAAGAATTCCCATTAAATTAAGATAATCAAGAAGAAATTTTTCCAAGTTTCTACGTATTAGGTATTTACACCTCCTAAGATGAGGAGAATTTCATCACACGTAGGAGACTTTGAACCCTCTGTGGCACTTCTGTTTGTCAGAGACAATTCTGTTGCATGTGAGGACTTGTTCACTACGAAGGCACAATTTTTTATTAAACAAAGACTGACTGAGCTGGCTAGCTCGAAAAGGAGTCCAAATGGCCATAATGGCCTTTTTCACTATCAGAGTCAAGCAGAATGGTGTAGTATAATTGATTCAGACTTGCAGATTTGTATAATTTTGTCAGATACTGGTTATCACATAAGAATAAGATGCTGTAGACAGATCGCATAACTGGATAAAGCAGACACCTTCCTTGCAGGCTCAGAAACTTTCAAAATATTCCACCCTTCCATTATAAAATCACAGGCTTCTAGAAACAAATTACTAAATACATCTCCTAGTAGGTTGTCATAGCAGGTACTTTTTTTCCTCTGTGCGTGATTCACCCTAGAGCAGTATCTTCCTTGTATTCCAAGCTGGTAGGTGACAATGGGCTGATCTGGTGCTGAGCTCATGTCATATTCAAATATAGCAACATCTTGATGATATTATGATGATTACTGCTTTGCAATTGGTATGTCTTAACTCAGTACAGGAACATAACATTCCTGATGAGATATAGCAATAATTTGCCTGTCACGAAATGATCTTTTCCCTCCTAAGTGACAGTGCATTACCACTACAAACATATGTCCCCATCTACTAAAGCACTAATGAATACAGGTCTAGCATTAACATATTAGATATTTATGCTATTTGATACAGTGCAGAACTTGATCGGGATAAAAATTATTCATATAGCACATGAATCCTGGAGTTAGCTGAGGCAGTGAGGATATCTGTTGTCTTTTTTGCCTGGCCCACAGGAGCCTTGAACTATTCAGGAAATAGCTGGGGCAAACAAAGAGATTTTCAAATGAGATGAGAAGAGTTAGGCATTGCAGTCTTACTGAAAGTTTTTGCAAGCGATTCCTCTTGGAAACTCTGAGCCATTCTTCATGTAAGGCTCAGTTTGGTACTCCCTCTTTAGGCTCTGAGCCCACAAATTTATATGGGATTAATTTTAAGCATGTGGTCCTGTGGACTTCAATATGGCTACTTAAGCCTGAAGTTCAGCACATGTGTAAGCATTTTCAGAATCAGAGCTGTAGGAGAGATTCCCATTTATTTTGATGGGAGCTTTGCCTGAATGCAGATTGAGCCCATGTGTTACAAAAGCCATTCTTTGACATCCAGTTGGACTCCAGTAACTAGAGAGAAGTTAATTCAGTGAGATAAATGTCTATTGCAAGTTTGGTATACCCATCAGAGGAAAACTGTTTTCTTACTGCTGAATTTCCTTAGTGTTGTAGGTTTAAGTTTACTTGATAATACATGTAGTAGTTCATATATTATAGCTTAATGTCAATTTTATCTAAATTCTATACCATTGCTTTTGTATTATTTCTCTTACTGTGAGTGTGATTGAAAAGATGGTACAAATCTTCAGAACACACATTTTATGTGTAGTGATATGCTTTACTTTGTGAACTGTTTTACAACCATTGTATAATTTTAAAAAGCACAGTATTTCTTTGCTGTTTTGTGAGTTTTGGCAATTTTCATACAAAATAATGAGGATGACTTTGAATACCTGAGTAGGGTAAAGCTATTGACCATTCAGATGTTTAGAATTGTGTTTGAATCATGCATATAGCTACTGGTCAAAATCTCAGGACATTATGTAGCTCAAAACAAAAAAATGTTGAAGTCAGATTTTAATAAATATTTTTAAATTACCATTTTAACATAATACCACACATCCTGCATATTAGTTTGCAGGATCTAATAGAGGCCTGGGCTTCAGTGGGTTGTTTATTTTGTAGTAGTGCTGTGCTTATTGACATGAATCTAAATATTGCAGTCTCTGTTTGAATAAAACTGGTTTTTGAAGTGAAGGAGAATCTTAAGGTGCAAGATCTGATATATTTTGGGAATGGTGCTTGAGAGCCTGTCAACTGCTCTTCAGCGGCGCAATGTCTGTAGACATACTGAGGGCAGGGACTGAGGTAGACACAGGACTTTGTGACATATTGGAGCCCATGCACTGGAGTTCCAGTGTGGACTTTAACTACAGGACTGTGTATGATTTCACTGGTAACGCCTTCCCCATGTATTTCCTGTCTGAATGTGGAACCTGACCTGAGTCTGGGTTTAAGCCTGTGCTAGTGTGGGGCACATGGTCTCTCTAGCTATAGCCTGTCTTTAATTACAGGGAGTGGTATGTATTAGGTTGCTTTAGAAACCACTTTAGTTTCAGAAAACTATAGTCTGTCTTTGGCTCCACCAATACTACCCCAGTATGTTGCTTTGAAAAACTAGAAATATTTAGGAAATTCTCAAAATTCATGTGGCCGGTACTGGGCTGTCACATTGGCTCTGTTGGCTCTGTTCTGTAGCAGCAGAGTGCAAGGTCAAGCACGCAAACTGGAGTCATGAGATGGCGCCAACAACAAATCCATGTGAAGGACTGGGGAAAGAGCGCAATGTGAAATACTTGTGGTGGTTGATAGGAAGTCCTTTTGAATAGCATTTATCCTCACACACATTTACATGCTAACACATGTTTGAATAGAACAAAGTCTTGGGTGGCTCATAAACAGTCTTTTCAGTATATAACAAAACACTCTAGTCTTGTATATCTCAGATTCTTTTCTATCTGTTTTACTACTGGTTTCCTAAGATAACTTCACATCCGCCAGCTTACAGCAGTGATAATTTTTGGATAGTATTGAAGTAGAATAGGTTCAAAGTGGTGACATGGAAGTGAAAAACTGTATTTATCTGTGTCTTGACCCTCCATCAGCAGAGTTTATCCAGGATTAAAATTTTTTTACCAAAGGCATTAGAATCGCTTGAATAATTCTGATGTAAACTAAGTTTGGATCATTCTTATTCTAACACCTCCTCAGCCAGAATAAGGTGGTGAAGAATATCACTAGTCACTTTGGCTGGGAAGATTAAGACAGTACTTGTTATAGGGATCGGAAAAACTCTGATGTGTGTGAGAAAAAAAGCAAACCTAGTCCATTTTTACTGAAATATGCAGAGAATCTTGAAACTGCTCGAGCAAGGCTATGTTCCAAAATGCCGATGTGATATATTATTAATTTTGAGCAAATATGTACAAAAAAAGCACACAGAAGGTAATACA
Source organism: Psophia crepitans (assembly GCA_013399095.1). Classification (NCBI taxonomy): domain Eukaryota; kingdom Metazoa; phylum Chordata; class Aves; order Gruiformes; family Psophiidae; genus Psophia; species Psophia crepitans. Next base: position 634,486 of record VWZZ01003251.1, read on the forward strand.
GAGCAGTGGCAAAATATTTCTTTAGTAATATTACTTGAATATTTCCCGTTACATGACCATATTTGTATTTGCAAACTATTTTCTTTTGAAACAAAATCATGACTCATACTCAATATATTTTCTGTTACAATAGGATGAAAGTGCATTTAAAATGCTACATGGAAATAATTACTTTACTTTACTTTACTTGGCCAAAAACTGGACTTAGACAGTTGGAGAAACTGAGGAAGAAAAATTCAGTGCAAAACTGCATCACTGAGCTTAAAGTTCTCTGTATTTGGATACTTAGTCTTCTAATACTAGAAGCTTCTGATACTACTAGTGTGTTGACTCAACCCACAGACTAGTAACTAGCATGTAGAAATGAACCATCTCTGAAGTATGTAACATTTATGCGATAAGCATAAATGTCAGAGATAATTAGGAAAATTGGCACAGCAAAAAATTTACATCTGTGAAAGCCGAAAGAATTTAGTATTTTAGTGATGTAATGATGTGTACTAAAATTCCTGTGAGTTTGAAAGTCCCTATTGAAATAGCTATTGACAAGTTCTTTTATGTACTCAGTGCACTACCCGCCCAGCAGCACACTTGTCATTTTAGAGCAATTGCCCAGCAAACTTTTAAAATGCTGTCACAAAAAATTGCTAAAACAGAGGTAGCTCTTTAATTTGTCTGCCACTTTTTCTGTCACTCCTACTGCACTTTATGTTGAGTGCAAGGTTTAGCTGTCACATCTGAAGTACTTCCACATATTTCTAGAGGTTGGGTTGAGGCCACGTTGCCAATTTGTTCTACAATGTTAAGGGAAGTTTTAAATAGAAATACTTTATTCACACTTCTTTTACTTGTGCGCTTTAATAAAGAAGACTGGAAATTATTCCTCCTATAGCTGGGGAAACTATTTGGGATTTGTAAAATAGAATGAGTTTCACTAGAGATCAGGATTTTCCAAATCCAGCTGTTTCATAGGAATCTGTGTGTGTGTGTGTGTGTGTGTATAGGCATATATGTATTTCCCCTGCTTGTGTGTGTATATAAAATGTGTATGTGTGTGTATATATATATATAAAATTACAGCTGCTTAAGACTGGCCAGTAGTTGATGCTCTGTCCAGGTACAGGTTCATCCTATGAACGTTTTCTGCTTATACAAGATGAAAAGGTTTCAGTGAGAAGTTTGAGAACAACTTACCTCAGGCTTCCAAGTGGCCAGGATGCTCAGCTGAGATGTGAGAGAACACTGAAGGAAGAACTAGAACATGCTTGTGTGCACTGTATTTTTGTAGTGGTCACTGTTTTATCCAAATATGAAACAGTAAAGCATTTGAAAGCTTTGAATTTTGATGAGTTGGAAAACTTTTCTTCACAGTTCTAGATCCAGGAAATTTCTGGCACATTAGCTACTCTTGTGTGATCCCAGAGGCAGGAGGGCAAAAACATAATTGTGTTGTACCTCCCTTCTAAAAGGCTTTATTATCTACTTACGGTTTTTGTTTTATTTTGGTTTGGTTTTTTGTGGGCTCTTCCAAGCAATAAAATCCCTTGTTATCATTCTCCCAGGGCAGAGTGGAGGTATAAGGCATCTATTATCCTTAAGGCATCTATGTCTTAAGAATCCCATGTGCCAGTACAGGTTGGGGACTGACCTGCTGGAGAGCAGTGTAGGGGAAAAGGACCTGGGGGTCCTGGTGGACGGGGGGATGACCATGAGCCAGCAATGTGCCCTGGTGGCCAGGAAGGCCAATGGCATCCTGGGGTGCATTAGAACAGCTGTGGTCAGTAGGTCGAGGGAGGTCCTCCTCCCCCTCTATTCTGCATTGGTGAGGCTGCATCTGGAGTATTGCGTCCAGTTCTGGGCCCCTCAGCTTAAGAAGGACAGGGAACTGCTAGAGAGAGTCCAGCGCAGAGCCACTATGATGATCAAGGGAGTGGAACATCTCCCTTATGAGGAAAGGCTGAGGGAGCTGGGTCTCTTTAGCTTGGAGAAGAGGAGGCTGAGGGGTGACCTCATCAATGTTTATAAATATGTTAAGGGTGAGTGTCGGGAAGATGGAGCCAGGCTCTTCTCGGCCTCACCAAGCGATAGGACAAGGGGCAACGGGTGCAAATTGGAGCATAGGAGGTTCCGGGTCAATGTAAGGAAAAACTTTTTCACCGTGAGGGTGACAGAGCACTGGAACAGGCTGCCCAGAGAGGTTGTGGAGTCTCCTTCTCTGGAGACATTCAAAACCCAACTGGACATGTTCCTGAGTGATGTGCTCTAGGTGGCCCTGCCTTGACGGGGGGGGGTTGGACTAGATGATCTTTCGAGGTCCCTTCCAACCCTTGTGATTCTGTGATTCTGTGATGTCGGACAGCAACTCCTGTGCCAAGAAATGAGGGAGAGTTGCTTTAAGGCCACAGGATAGTTACGCAGGCATCAGACTTCCATGTGGTCAGTGTTGGTCTTCACTGGATATCCTGAGATTGTGAACAAGGAGTAGGACGAAATGTCTGGGTCTGTTATCCTTCTTATAAAGGGAACTTAACTCTGGCACGTATTGCTGACTCTACAATTGAAATTGAGTGTAAAATTCTGAATTACAGCAACTTGATCAGCTAAATGCTCTTACTACTAGAAAATGTTTTTTGCTGTCTGAATCCCATCACAATTGGAAACTGCATTAGGAGGAGACAGCTGAAGTTCATTATCACATGGATCATTTTATGTTTTCTCATTCCTTGAACATCATTTTCATATTTAGCTTTCAGATTTTTTGAGGGTAAAATGCGAAAAAGAAATTACTGTTTACAGGATTACTTTTAGATTTCAATGGGAAAAAAATCACACTTTGATTCTCACCATCGTTTAATTCTCTCAAGTGAACAGTTACAAAGGTAAAAATTTGAAGAGCCAAGTATGATATATACATTTAAATGATGGAAGAAAAACTTCCTTTAACATACAGAGTAACTAACAGTTTACACATTTGACTGTAGGGGGAGTGAATATTCATAATAGGAGAAATTTCACAATATGAAAAGACATTAGTAGTTACTGACAATCTGTAGATATCAAAGAATGAGCACTGGCACATTAATAAGCAACTTAAAAGCAGTTCCACAGTCTAACATCTTAGTAACTATACAACTACAACTTCTACATGAGTCATATTTTTGAACTCCTAACTATCATATAAAATTTAGCTAGAACACATTCTTCTTGATACAAATGAATATATTAATTTCCACAAGATATTATCTCTTACTATATATTTAATTCAGATTCTCTTTCTACTCACACTAAAATAATTGCTTACAATATACTGACTTGATTTTATATGGCTAATTAGAGCAGTGCATGGAAAAAATAGGTTTGCAGGTAATACTGAAATTAAATATGTTAATCTGTACCTCAGTGCACACATTTTGTATGAGCTTTAATTTGCTATATAAATTATAGTTCTGTGTTTATAAAATGCCCTTGAAAGAATGTCCTATTTTTTGAATACTAATACTACGGGAATACAAATATACAAAGCTTTTAGCTATAGGCTATATTTGCATAAATGAAGGCAAGTAGTCAGTCTGAATATCCAACTGAAGATATACTTTTAAAAGATATTCTACATATAGTTGATAAGACTTTATGTATTTAAGATTTACATTTAGTTACAATACAGCAGCCTTTCATGATAGGCGAGTAAATTTTCAACGAGGCACAAATAGTGTAATAAATAGATGGTGGTTTATCAGCTAGAGCACTGAACAAATAATTCATAAGGCTCTGAACCTTTTCCTGTATGAGCTAGTAGCAAATATCTCCAGTACTGGTCTGCTTTACAGGTTTATTCTAGAAAAAACTGGTATAGTGCTCTCAATGTGGCTGCCCAGGGCAGTGTATGTTTTTTGTGACATGACTGCAGTGACATGTGCAATTCCCCACATAGATTCTGGTAACCTCAGCTAAAAGCCTGGTAGCTTCAGCTTTTTCAAAAAATCCCCCCTGTTTAGAAAACTCTCTTTCCACATGAATTCAGTTAAGATTCACTAACGATGTGGAGAAGGGAAGTACAAAATCTCTGATGCAGCGGATCTCCCAAATTTGACTTACGGTTTGTTATTAAGAAGAGCAAAGGGATATGTATGACCAATACACTTTTATGCTTTTTTTCATTGTCGGGATGGTCAAAACCTTCTCTTCTGTTTAGGCAGTGGCAGTAAATCCTCTACTGGGATCAAATCCTTAAATGTGTACAAGAACCTAAATACTTTCCATTTTTGTCTCAGGAGCAGTATCTTTACTGGAGGTACGTAGCCATGTGTTGTGGAATACATAGGAAACAATGCATGGCATTGAAAACGCATCGCTGAAAATGTTTATTTTAAAAGAGCATCTTAATTCATTTTTATTTCCAGTAGCTCTGTGTCAGTAATCAGGATCTCGTATGCTTTGAGAGAACAAAGAAACTTTTGATGTATCTGTGACTTAAACATTTAATAATGTTAGAATATTAACCTTTGGGCCGTATGTTATAGCTTGCTTTAACATCTTATGAGGCAGCAGTATGCTTCACAGTAGAACAGAAAACTCAGAGTTAATTTAACCTTCAGACTGTCAAAGTAAAATAAACAGTTTTTAAAATGAAAATAGCTAGTCTGGAATAGTTCACAGTGAAGAACTTCATTTTTTATTCATTCTCTTCATACAAGGTGAAGATCATACAAGTGAATGTCTAATATTGTCCCTCTGAGGGAGTGTCATTGAAAGTACCACCTAGAATTAATGGTTTGATGATGCTGAACAAGCTAGAGAAAATTGTTGCAGTATCTAATGTTTTGTAGTGACAGGATTTTCTTCCTTCTATATAATGTTGTTAGTACAATTAAATAGTGAGTTTTACTTTTTGGCAAAATAACCCTTCAGCAACAGCTTTCCAGTAAGATTATTTTAATTGCCCATTGCTACTTGCAGTTATATGGAAGTTGGTATAGCATGACAATAAATCTCCTCTTTTACCAGAAGAAGAAAAAAGCATGTTGCATACACAAATGTCACCAGCTATGACCAAATATGTGACAGTACGAGCCAAAGTCCGAGTTATGAGAATAGGTAGAAGAAATACAGTCGCTAGTGATACTTTTATCAATCTTTAAACCATGGTCAGAAGTTGATGTGACACCTTTTACCTGTCTTCTCAATTACGAACCTAGTAAAAGCTATAGAGTAGCAAATGAAAAAGACAAAGACACATTTTTAGTATGCAAATTCCAACAAAACTCAGCTTAGACAATGGGATGGTATTGAAGAGAAATCTCCCATAGGAAGAAATCTCTCCCAAAAGTATGGTACAAGTCCTGTTGGTCAGTCAATTTTTAATTTTTCTTTTTTAGAAATGTGGCAGAATGCTTAGATGAACTTTATGGTTTGCAGGGCTAGTTAGGATGGAAGACCATCATATACAATTTCGAGATGCAATGAAAATAAACAGTTGGAGTAGTCAAAGAAAGACTGTTTCCTAGCAATTACATTGGCAAGTTAATTATGGCTATAGAAGCAAACATGGCAGCTGAATGATAAAGGGAATACAAAAAGGTCTAAAACAGCTTCTCACATTGACTTAGCCTATGAAGGCATCGGCCAGATTTACTGAGTGGCTCTGCAGATAAAATCCACAGCTCCACTTAGGGACTGTAGAAATCAGAGAAGAAGGAAGAATGAGTCCTTTTCTCTCATTGCACTGAGAGTTCATCCAATCTGATAGTTTATTTGTACCTAAAAGCAGACTAATTTGCTTCTCCTTCAAAAAGGCATTAATAAAAGCTGTTCCTGCCTTTTCAGACCATAAGTTTAACCAGATACCACACCAGTCTCAACATCTCTGAATTAGTGTTTCACTGAGGTGAGAGCTTACCTAATTAATTTCTAAACAATAGTTTGGATGGAAAGGCAAGTAATTAAAAACACAGTTGTTCATTTTCATGTTTAAAGATGAAAAATACCTGTACTAAAACGTGCTGGAATAGCACACTAGAATATTTTTTTTTTCTGACTAAGATTGCTGTAGCGCATTAAAAACAATCACAACACTTGCATCTGATACAGAGTCCTTTTAATTAATTAGTCAACAAAGGTCAGGTCTTAAGTCAATGCACCAGCGTCATTGGACTGGACTGGACTAAATCTAATTATTCCCAGTACTACTATCAGGCAAAGATTTTTTGATAATGACTTCTAACACAGGAACAATGAGAGGGCTCAAAAAGAGGAGGAAATAAAAGATGATTCTTCAAATTAAAATCAGCTTTATATTAACATATCCGAAAACTGCAAGTACCATTTCATAAATCAGCTGAACATCTGCTTTTTCATTTTTAAAAACTGTGACTACTGTCCCATGGAAGTTTTCCGTTTGCACTGATTGAAAAGGGTATGGTTGAAGCCTGTTGACATAGTTTTCCAGCTTTCCACATTACAAGGAACGTCACTGCATTTAGCCTCTAATATACTCTTGTTTCACACACATTGACACTCATTCACTTTTACTATTGAACATATTTTACACAAAATAACAAATCGTGATACTGAGGCTATAGAACTAATTCTGAATCTGTCACACATCCCATCCCACCTTTGGGCCTTGGCTGGAAGAGAGGGCTGTCTGGCAGTCGGGAAAGACAAAATGGAGAGAATCTTGCCTTTAATTCGTTTGACCTTTTTTTCATACAAATTAACATGTTTACCTGCCTTTCCTTCAGAAGCTCACACTAGTGCTCTTCCAGCTTGAAGATTCACATGGAGTCAATTTTTCAAGCCTTGGTGTTGTGTTTTTGAAAAGTATGCTAAACCCCTAAGTTTTAGGGGTTTAAAAATTTGAGAAATGCATTAGTTTAAAAAATTTGAAATATTTAAAAACAAAACAAACCCCCAAACTAATTATGCTAACTACTGTCAATATGATGAGATGCATGCAAATTCTTCAGCTGTGGCTGTGCTACAGAAATTCTGGAGTGGGTGGTGACGCACCACCATGTAGCGTTGTGGTTTAACTGCTAACAATTTTTTTATATTTTTAATATCAAAGTTTTGCTATATAAGCATAAGAAAACTTTTCAAGCCATCAAACTTCCTTCTTTATTGCAATTGTTTAAGTTAAAAATGACCAAAATAAGCTTTTCCTAAAAAATAATACTTACATTCTTGGTTGAGTCCTTACATGGCAAGTTATAGCCTGATATCAAAGTGCAAATATTTAGCTATGAAGAATTCCAGTCAATCCTCCTTATAACTCTTGGATCAAACCACAAAATGTTTAAATACTTTTCCTTTTGATTTCGGTTCAAGGCCAGGTTGGATGGGGCTAGTGTACTGTGTCCAGTTTTGGGCCCCTCACCACAAGAAAGATATCGAAGCCCTGGAGCGTGTCCAGAGAAGGGCAACGAAACTGGTGAAGGGGCTGGAGCACAGGTCTTATGAGGAGCGGCTGAAGGAACTGGGCTTGTTTAGTCTGGAGAAGAGGAGGCTCAGGGCAGACCTTATTGCCCTCTACAACTACCTGAAAGGGAGTTGTGGTGAGCTGGGGGTTGGCCTCTTCTCGCAGATAACTAGTGACAGGACAAGGGGAAATGGCTGCAAGTTGCGCCAGGGAAGGTTCAGGTTGGAGATGAGGAGAAAATTCTTCTCTGAAAGGGTGGTCGGGCATTGGAACGGGTTGCCCAGGGAGGTGGTGGAGTCACCATCCCTGAGGGTGTTTAAGGAAAGGTTAGATGTGGTACTTAGGGACGTGGTTTAGTGGGTAATAGGTGGGGGGGGGGGGGTTGGACTAGATGATCCTGGAGGTCTTTTCCAACCTTAATGATTCTATTCTATTCTATTCTATTCTATTCTATTCTATTCTATTCTATTCTATTATGGCCAGTGATACACCTGTATGACTGGATTCTGTGCAAAGCAGAGTTGTACTAGCTTTATTCAGTGGGATCGCTATTTTTGCCCAGCTATTTTATTGTGAAGCTACAATTAACTCCCATTTAATCACACATTGCAACCTAACTGTACAGTAGAGGTATTTGAGAATATATGTTATCAGAAAATGTTGATAATTGACGAGAAAAGAATTGAATATACCAGTTTCGGATATTTTTCTGTAGGAAAAATAATTTCTAGGCTGGACTGTGGTGGAAATGATGGAGACTTGTTCCAGCCACAGAGAAATGCAGATTTCTGTCCTGGGAAATGCAGGTTCAATCAGCTCTGATGACTGTGCAAAAAATTCTCAACAAATTTCCCTTTCAGAATCGCCACTAATCTTTGGGATACACTTTTGGCATCAGAATGACTGTCGCTGTTAAGAGTTGAAACCTCAGGTCTTAAATAAGTCTGACTGTAGGTTAGAACGAGGAAGGCAATATACTTTTGTCTGGTGTCTAGGACACACGTTTAAGTCCTCCTTTGTCATTATCCTATAACCTGTGTGAATGCTCTGAGCACTTGGTGTTGACTCTGGGTGTCTGTGGCCTCCTTCCTCCTTTTCATAAAAATCACTCAGGGCAATTGTCTTGTAACCAGTTCTGCTACCAAACCTCAGCTCTTACATCCTTCAGAGTACAACTCTTGTTCTGTTCTTTCCTTGAGCTCCATTTTGAATTTAAGAATGCATATTCTGCATATGACAACAACACAACTTTGTCTTCTCATCATTACAGCCCTTTCATTATTTCATATCTCACTCAGGACTCATCATGTCTTTTTGTTGACTTGGAATTTCATCAACTTGAGAATAGAAAAAGCTCAACCAGAACTCTTCCATCTGCTGCTTTGACTCAATTCTGAATGTAATTCAAGTTGTGAGTGATCATAAGGTCTGCTTTCAACTCACATATAACCCAATTCAATAGCCAGCTTTCACCCCAAATATATAACTTCCATCAGAAATTGAACCCAAATTTCCTTTCATAATTTTTTTTTAAACGTGGTCTTCCTTATTAATGGCATCTTTGACTTCTAAGTTTACAAACCCATTGGACTGAGGATCCTTAGTCCTGTTCCATGGTCTTTGTACTGTTTAGCGGGAGGAATCTTGGTTGATATAAACCTGGTGTATGTGCCTCAGTATTCCCTTTGGCTCTTGGCTGTTTTGTGCTTCAGTGATCCACAGCCAAAAGGAGGATCCTCAGGTTCAATGACAAAGTTACTGAATTTGTAGCAGTTCAAAGGCTGCTCTGACTTATGCTGGGAACTGAACGATTCCTCAAGTATTAGAAAAAAAAGAGATATAGAATCATAGAATGGATAGGGTTGAAAGGGACCACAAGGATCATCTAGTTCCAACGCCCCTGCCATGGGCAGGGACACCCTCCACTAGACCAGGCTGCCCAAAGCCTCATCCAACCTGGCCTTGAACGCTTCCAGTGATGGGGCCTCCACAGCTTCTCTGGGCAACCTGTTCCAGTGCCTCACCACCCTCACAGTAAAGAATTTCTTCCTAACATCCAATCTACATACCCCCCTCCTTTAGTTTAAACCCATTACCTCTTGTCCTGTCACTATACTCCCTAATAAACAGCCCCTCGCCACCTTTCCTGTAGGTCCCCTTTATGTACTGGAAGGCCATGATTAGGTCTCCTTGGAGCCTTCTCTTCTCCAGGCTGAACAACCCCAGCTCCCTCAGCCTGCCCTTGTAGGAGAGGTGCTCCAGCCCTCTGATGAACTTTGTGGCCCTCCTCTGGACTTGCTCCAGCAGATCCATGTCTTTCCTGTACTAAGGATTTCAGCGCTGGATACAGTACTCCAGGTGGGGTCTCACCCTCTCGCAGAGGGGGAGAATCCTCTTCCTCGACCTGCTGGCCACACTATTTCTATGTGGCCAGCCCAGAATGCGGGTGGCTTTCTGGGCCGCCAGGGCATGCTGCCAGTTCATGTTGAGCTTCTCATTAACCAGCACCCCCAAGTTCTTCTCCTCAGGACTGCTCTTGTTCCATTCTCCACCCAGCCTGTAGCTGTGCTTGGGATTGTGCCGACCCATTTGTAGGAACTTGCCTTTGGCCTTGTTGAACTTCATGCAGTTCGCACTGGCCCAGAGGTGTGCCGTTGCGAACTGCGTGAAGTTCATCCTAGCTGCACAATATGGGTTTGTGTATAGTAGGATCTGTTCCTATTTCACTAACAAAACAATTCCCTACGTGCCAAATAAAACAATCAAATCTTTCTTGCCACCCAGGTCTGCTGGTATCGTAAGCTTGGTTATTACCCTCCTTGTCAAGCTTGTGAGAAAACTGCCCGTTCTAGCTTGAGTGGCTTAAGTGCTTTTGCATGTACGGAACGCAATTTTCCCATGACATGTTTGTATGAATTACAATCTATCGAACTGTATTGCATGTCTCTATAGTGCTGTATATAGATGTAATAAGTAGATTTAAACACTTGTTTAGTATTGATGCAAAAGGGAAGATGAAGGGGATCTGTTTGCCACAAAGGACAGACTAGTCTTCTTTATGTTTAAAGGCGTGAGATGGTGGTTTATGAGTTACAGCTCACCAAATTAAATCGCTGGAACCACAGCTTGCAAATGAGCATCGGCAAGAGAAAATACCGGTTTTTTGGTTTTCACTAGACTGATATAAAAGGCGTCTCTTTGGTTTAATATTGAAGTTTCCATTCTGTAATAAAATACATGCCCTTCTAACAAATTGTAGTTGTTAAGGTGGATCCAGAATTTGAGCAAAATAACGTAACTAAAATAGAGGGTATCTTGTACTTTAGCTATAAAACACTTAAATACTACATACAGTGAAATGTTGTCATTCACTGCAGTTGTTCAGTGGTCTGAGAGATCACTTCTTCGAGGCTACAGAATAGATATTAATTTATATCTACAGATTAACAGTTTGGGGCTTGATCCTACAAATATGCCTATGAGTAATCCAAATGAAGTAATTTCTTCCTAAATGATTATTTCCAAATGCTTTAAAAAATGGCAGTGGCTGTATTATAAAAAGATACTACTTTTCCAAATACTTTCCCATTTCCAATGCATGCTGTCCCCTGCCAGCCTACCCATCAGTTTCAGGAAGCAGCGTAACTGGTTTCTCCTATCTTTATTTTTTTGCAGTCTGTGAAAAATCCCAGCGCCGTGAAAAGCACTGATTCACGCCAGTGAAATCCGCAGAGTGGGACCCTTGTGGGAGTGGCGAAATCAGGGCAAACGGTGTCAAGTGTGAACGTATTGTTTTATGGCTGCCAAGGTCTGAGCCCGATTACAGCCTGGCCAGCAGTTCACACTTGCGGCACTTGCTGTTCACCTGCGCAGGGCAGAGGCTGACGTGCGGAGCCTCGCCTCGGGCCACGGCTCTGGGCGAGGCACGAGGTGCCCCATCGGTGTGACGGTTAGATGGTTACACATATGGCGAGCCTTGTTCTTACCAATAAATGAGTGGTGGTACAGCTGGCAGGCCAAGCAGAAGCACAAGTGCCCCAGCGAGTCCTTCCCCAGCTTTGAAGGCCCAAGCAGGCAGGGACGTACAGGAGGGCAGCTGGGCAGAGCTTGGGCTTGCCGGAAGGTCACTGAGCAGGGCCTGCGGGGAGCTGAGGGCAGCCTGACCGCCAGAGCTTGGCACCGGCCCACCAGGCGGGGCCGAGCGTGCGACCCCCTGCACAGGCCGTGCCCGCGAGAGGCAACCCCCTGCGCGCAGCTTCGGGCCCGCGGTTGGCCCTGCGGCGCCGCTCCGGCGGCCCAGGCACGCGCAGGTGCTCGCCTTCGCTNNNNGGGGCCAGGCGGCGGGAAGGGGCAGGCTGCCGCCTGCTGCCGGCCGCGGCGCGGGTAATCACGCGTCCCCCTCTCGCTGCTGATTTGCAAGAGCAGATTAATCAGAGCGCGCGGCTTGATGAAATTTGCTGTTATTGTGCCCATTTTTAGCAACATCTTTTATTATCTTCATTATTCATTTACAGGGGACCGGCATCAATTATGCAAATGAGTTCACAGACTTTGCAGATTACTTCATTTGCCGCTATTGTTTGTGGAAATTTAATTATTAAATATTATTAAGCTTGCGTTTTCTTCAATTTTCCAAGGCTTAGTTTCATTTGATTTTTCCTCCAGCTGCTCTCGTTTCCTTTCAGTGCCAAAACAGCTCCTCATCAAAGCGGCTCTGGCATGTGAAGACCAAATAAAATCTCCTCAATTTAATAATTTTGATGTTAGTCCCTTGTTCTCAGCTGCTTGCTCAAAGCAATGCAGAGAGAAACGCAGAGCACATTCAATTTAATGAGCAGAAATTGAATTCAAGTTTGTTCGGAATTGACTTCAATTAAGCAGAGTCTTAATGATAAATTAATCTCTTTTCTTTATTCCCTAGAATTTGTTTTTCAAAGTAGGAAATTGGACTACATTGAAAGACCAAATAAAGAATACCAATTTTAACTAGATTATGGAACCGATAGCAAAATTTAATTCTTTATAGTAACGTACTTGGACAAATACCATTCACTCTATGGCATGTATTATAATTTATATTCATTGTTACCACTCACACTTTCATGGCATGGATAAAATGGCAGTTGAATTAAATATGGGCTTGTAATAGACTTCAGAGTTTTAATCTTTATTAAGAAACTCTAATTGAATGCATAATTAGCTTTTCAGGGTCTAGGAAACTAGGTTTAATATCTATGTGGGCTGAAAACATAGATCAGGCATTTTTTATGAGTTTATTTTTTAGGAGAAATTATCTAGTAACATGGCTTGTATAAAAAGCCACGTTTTAACTTTATTGCAAGAAGCTATGTATAGAGAGGCAGCCGCAAGCTTTTTTGTGCACCTTTGAATGCCCAAAGACAGCCCTTTTTACGTTCTGGGTCAATGGTGGGTAGTGCAGCCTTCCTTCCTTAGAGCAACTCAGGATACCTTGTGCCTGTCCCCAGTGAAACACATAGGAAAAACAAGACAAAGCTTATGAATAGCAGTGGGACTGTGCCCTTTTCATTCTGTGTTATAGATCCGCAACTAGTTGCCTTAATACCTCCATTATTTTCCTCTATCCTTATTCTTCACCATCAGGATCAAGCTGTTTATTTTGCCATTTCAGAGCGCAAGGTATTTTTTTCGAGAGTGGAGAGTGATTTGGGTGCCTGCTCTAGGCTTTCAAAGGCAATCAAGCCTTTTTATGATGTCTTGAGCTGGTCATCTCATGTCACTGATAATTTTTGGAATTTTGATCCTTTACCCCTCAATGGAAAAAAGAAAAATCTGTATTGCTGTTTATGGTTGAACCTGTAAGAATAGTGTTAGATGAGGGATACTTCAAGCCAATCTCTGTATTCATATTTATGTTTAAAATTAACAGAAAATCCATCCATAGTACTAGCCTTTGTACCGAATACAAACATGCTGCCCAGTGATGTCTCAGGTATTGAAGGGATTTGTAGTAAGATTAATTAGAAATTCGTGGGGAGTCAAATTCTGCGCTTTTGTATTTCAGTGGAGAGAGTGGGTAAGTTCTGCCAGCCAAGGAACATTCAGTCCTCTGCCTTACCTACCCATATGTTATTTGGTTCCCAGACAGTGAGCAAAGGTCTATACTGGTTTTTAAGTAAGAAGTAATAAATCAAACAATTTCCTTTAGACACCTTTTACAATCTGCACTGGACTTGCGAGCACCTCCCAGTGTGTGCCCAGCACTGGTATGCTTCAGTTTCCTTAGAGTTTCCTGTTATGTTTTCTTGGTGTAAAGGATCAAGAGCCTGCCAACAGACTCTTTGCATAGCACACAATTGAAAATATTTATTAAGGCAATATGTTTGTTTTTACAGATCTGGGAGATTAAGTTTTATTGCTGTAAGGATACCCATGTTCTGAAGTGCATGGGGCTCCAAAGATTTGGTTTCCATTTTCTGAATTATTTTTTCTGTAAATATTGTTTTCTGTTTGGAAAAAGGGATCAGCAATTTTCTACAAGTGATAAAGAAAGGTTTGTTAGTCTAAAGTGCTCATGTATTGTATATTTCAGAACTGCAGTTATTTAGAAAGAGATGGAGTAAATGTTTTTTACAAGAAACCGCAGTTGCGGTTCATGCATAGCTGTGTGCTTTCATGTAGGAATCAGTCCATGTGTTCCAGTAGACATAGACCAGATTTATAAAAACACTGAGGGGCTCACGGTCACAGAAAGCCTTGCAAAGGTGAGAGATGTCAAAGCTCTATCAGTCTTTACAGGCGGTTTTTAGGGATGACACTGTAGGTGCCACACACACACGTGTTCCAACGATTGATTACATTATAAAACATCTACAAAGAAGTCATTAAGATACTGTTCCTGTTAGAAATACCTATACCTTAATAGCACTGTGGTATTCCATATTCCCTTGTATATCACTGATTCTCTTATCAACTTCTTCAGTGCACAAGCATTAAAGGCTTTTTATTGCATATAGATCTTACAAGTTCACTTTGAGGTCTGACCATTAAACGAAGCTCTTTCCATCTATTTGTCATCATTTGTAGTAATGGTTCTGTAGCTAGGTGCCTACCTTCTGCAGTCCCAGTGTTGTCTGATTAGACTCTTGTTGACACCTGTGCAGATCACAATACTATCTTTTCCTTTCATCTGAAAAAGCCCTACAGGGCCCTATATGTGGTACAGTGAAACAGTTTCTCAAAGTTACTTGTCTTATGTACAAAGGAAGACCATATGTCAAAACAGCTTTTTCTTTTTTTTATCATCTTAAACTGACTTTCCCCATTTCAGAACTGAATCTGAGCTCAGTGAACATGTCCTTTCTTTTGCCTCTAAGTTAAGAGTACATTTTCCCAGGAGGTTTGGCTTTTTTTGAATCTATCAGGCAGAAATGGGATGACTCCATAAGCAAAATTCAGCCAAAGCAGTAACTTTCCTAGAGAGGAAAGGAGCCATAAGAACAACTTCAGCTAGTGAATATATTCTGAGTCTGAGCCACAGAAATACCATGCAGGTTTTCACATGCCTTTTAAAACAGAAAATTAAGTGCTTTTACAAGAGAAATTTGACTCAATTTTAGCTATACTCTTGAGTAGAGTAACTAGTAAATTATCTGGCCTGTCTGGAAGCTCAGACTCCCTGCTTCTCGAAGAAGGGTGAGAGGAGATACTGGAAAAGGAAACAAGTTGTTGTTTGCTCCCACAAGAAAGATGTAATGGGGAGAAAAAGACCACTTTCCTTAAAGTATCCTTTGCCAATATGGAAGAGCTCGGTTTATTAGTCTCTACCCACCTACACTATAAATAATGCTCCACTTACAAGACTATTATATTTATTATTGTACATGCTGAGTTTATTTTCTGGAGATTGCAAAACAATACATTTCTTACGATCAATATTGTACAGCTTTAATTAATTTCTTACTAGACAGTATTGTTTTCAGTGCTATTCTTTTCTACTCCATTTTTTTCTGCACACTTCTTTAACAGTTCTGATGGTAAAAGCACATACGAAGAGTAAGGTTAAGTATTCAAAAGGCAAGAAATGTCACACATAAAATGCCTCTAAGAGGCAACTCTTGACTATATTGTCAGCTACTTTTTCTGAAGTACAATTATCTTATCACTTCAGATAATGTTGCATTTTGTGCTGTTGAGCACTTCATATATGCCAGAGAGTCTGGCAAATCAATTATCTGTCTCAGCTTTTCAACATGCATGAGCCAAATCTGCATTCATGACTACTGCAGTCTCTCACCACTGGTCTGTGTTTTCTTCCCATGGTCAAAGGCAAAGCACGGATTCGCTGATCCACCAACACGTGAGTACTGTTTAGTGAATAATTCTGTACGTCACAGCTGGTTTACTTCGCAGGTTTGTTCCAGGTACAATCACCCTTATTTCAAGCCTGTCTGGGTAGTTATATTTAACTTTCTAGGACACAACAATGCTCTATTATTGATATATTTTTTGTTTTCCAAGAAGTGAGAAAATATTCCAGGATTATTTTTTTTATTCAGCTAAAACCCACTGTTATTTGTTGATCATGGGTTGGCCACTGTCGCTGCATAGTTTGGCTACTTGTCAGATGCATCGACAAGTGTAAGAACATTTTGAGATGTGACTTGCATTTGTAGAATACCTGTGCATGCAGCTAAGCTAGCTTCAAAGTAGAATCTCATCTCAAAATTGAACTTAAGGCAGCATTACTGCTGGTTAAGAAAAGTCTATTGTATATGACTGCTGACTAAAATAATAAAATATTTACTGAAGAGAGATGAGAATTTAATCACATAAAAGTCTGTCAGTAAAGACATACTGGACCATTACAGCAATGAAAAATATTGTATGATATTACATCTGTCTCTCAGTTTGTAGGAGAAAAAGTAGGATATTGACAAATAAGTGATTATGTACTTAGACTGTACTGCAAAATATATGCAAAAGGTGTGGAGCTAAAAAGATTTTGAGTTTCTGGCCTGAGTCATGTGACATTCCTAACACAGTTTTCTGAAAAATCTCAGAGTTGAATTTCTTTTACTATGTACAGAAAAAATATTAAAAGGCAGAGTTCCATTGTGTGGAGTTCCTGTCTTATCACTGCTAGAACTCTTGGTTTCATGTGATTCAAGGGATTTTCCCCTTTTATGCAACATATCATGCAGATTTTATTGCAAAAGATCTATGTTTTTTGTTGAAGCTCATTTCAAATCTTCAGTAAGTAGCTTCCTTTATGCAGGGCCTTCTCATGGAAGATGTGGAAGAGGGCTATTATGAAAGTTTTCAGTGAAGGGGAACCAGGGTCTCTCTCCTCAGTTTTTGTGTGAATAGAAGTCTTCTCTAGAGAGGAGGAAAGAAAATCAGCCCTAGTGGAATACTCTACTTAAGACAGGGTAAGAGTAGAGGGGCTTCTGCAGCTGTGATTTTGTCAGGGCTTTCTCTGTGCACCGGCCGTTGGATTGCTGTAACTCGGTTGCTGATAAAGATCATTAGCCTCCCTGCGATTCACATACTGGTAGGTATGTCCTAAGGCACATAATGACTGAATCCTGCTTCCCTTTATGCCCTTCTAAACTAAAGGCCATACAACTAGATTTGCTACTAACTGAAGCCTGCATAAGCAAACCCAGGTATTTCCCCTGAATAAAAAATTCTGGGCCATTTGGAGAGCACTTTATAAACAGCACTTTATAGAATAAATGCACATTTTTCTGTCTTGCCCATAGCTGTATAATTTTAGTTGTTGCTCATGCTGGAATATCAGAGGTGTATCAAGAGTCACTGGAATGAAAATTTACATGAAAGAAATATCTTGGTGTTCTTTAAAGCAGTAACTTACTGTTACTTTTTCATCTCTGTTCTTATGGTAGCTGTCCTTAAAATCACTGTTTTCATTGTTCGTGTGAAATGATTGCATCGCAAGTTATATTTTGTTATTGCCTACTGCTGGGTTTCTTCTACCTTCCCCTGGAGCATCTTCCCTGCAGGATATTGGATGCTAGACTAAGTGGCCTGTGACTCTGGTCATGTATGACAATTCCTACAGTCCTAAGCTTGTATGCTGTATTGGAGCTTTGAAACTCTTGCATTAGATGGGATACGGTTGCATTGCCCCAGGGATACAGAACTGAACTACCAGAGGAACAAATTAGCAGGATGTCACATTAAAATAATTTTTCAGCTGTAATTTAGGTAACTAGATTAATGTGAATTAATTTAGGAATACTTAAATATAACATAATCACACCTAAATGATGTACAATATAAACAATAATTAAGGTAGAAAAATCAAATTTATGTAAAAAAGAGTCTCAATTTTCAGTGTTTGTACACCTCAAATACATCTGTTGAAAGAAAATAGAGTCAGAAGGGGATGGTTTAAATTCCAAATCACGTGGTAAACATAGTGCATCCTTTGACTCTTGGACTCTTTCTGTAGGGAATTTTTTAAAACCTGACATTTTCTTCTGGCTCATTTTCCATTACCAGGGCTGGCCAAGCCCTTCTGTCCAGTTGAGAAAGCTGTTGAATTTCTGGTGAGAATTAAAGTGATGTGACTGCAATCTACTGTCATTTCTGAAAATACATATATTGTCTGTTTGACTGTTTTTTTAAATACATGTGCTGCGGTTCTATTTTATAAAATGTTTAGCAAATGTCACATAAAGTTGGTGTACTTATCAGTACTTTTTGGCATGGTTGGTTTAACTGTAAAGAAAGTTTTAAGGGTGAAATGCAGATAACTGCAAGAAGAAAAAGAACATTTGAAGCTTGTGATGTAACTGAAATTGATTAAATAGTATGATTAATAATGTGGAAAAACTCATTTTCAAACGGTTTGTGAAAAGCGAGGAATTCCATTCACTGTAATTCATAGGTCAAGTTACCCTAGGAGTGCTAGCACTATTAATTCAGCCTGGAGAAACAGCAAAAATATCTATTTTCATTTTCCCTGTGAACAGATTTCTTCTACCTGTTAATTTCCTTATAAAGAAAAAATCCTGTTTGTCCAGCCAGGCACCAAAATTCCTTAGGAGGGTGTTTGCGCAATGGTCAATATTCTGTACCATTTCCTCTTATTGCAACACAATTTCTAAAATGATTATTTGATGAATGATTTTGGTGACTATTAAATCACTTTGATCATGAAGAACTAAAGTGAAAACTCAGAATCAAACTGTCTAGATTTTAATGCTACAGAGATCATCCATAACCTGATGACAACTCGCTGTTTGAACAAATGAGCAATTTTGTTAAGTTTTAAGACTTAAGGCTACAGGTGGTGATTGTGCAGTGGATTCCATGGTACAGCTTCCAGGAAGTGTACCTAATTTCAGTAATTCTATTATATTTCACAGAATAGACTCAGCAGTTTCCTGCCTGCAAACTTTCTCCCTGTTACTGAGCAATCAGTTGCTTGAAATACAAGCTATTGACACATAAGGAGAACAGACAGGTGTTTAATCAAGACTCTTCTTAGGTGATAAATGAGCCACTGCAGAATATAGCTTACTGCTCTGTGTAGTGCATCTTAATACAGAATATTCAGCTCTCTGCCAAAAGTTTCATCATGTGAACTTTTGGATCCAGAGCTTTTCCAAAACTCTGCTTAATTGGTGAGAGAGAATCAACACTATGCGTGAACATCAGATTGATTTATAGCCTATTCAACACTTCTAGTGTGATAGTTTTGCAAAGGATGAGATCATAAGCAAGCAGAGAATTTGTCCTAATTAAATTATGTATGTATACTGTACCTAATATGCAAACAATCCAGAAGAAAACCAAGAGAAGTCATCACTAGGTTCTGTTCCTCCAAAGCTCATTTTGTTTGCTGTTAATGCTCATCTTATAAATGCCATTGAATCTACCCTTAAAAAGCCTGCTAAAGAAAAAGATGAAACTAATTATTACTTGAACTCTCTTAGACCTCGACCACAAGCTCTTTTAAAGGAAATGTGATGAAATGAGGAAAATTAAGGTAGTGGATGAAGAAAACATGAGTCAGAATAAACAGAATACAATAAGTTGCCAAATGCCAACAATGGAAACTTCTGCTAAAGCTGATCTGCACTCCAATTTACATTCATGGAAGTGTCAGTTCGCTGTGAGCGTGGGATGATGTGATGCACAGAAGGCAGTGACTGTCCTGAAGTGCAATTCCCACGTAAGTGATAAAAAATAAGGCTTGCTAAAAAAGGAAGTGACAATCCATGCACTTTTCTAGTGCTCACTGCAGGTTTTTTCCCATCAGATGTGGGAGTTACAAATGGAAGTGTATGCATGTCTAGGCACAGTAGTGTCACTGAGGTGAGTCACCTCAAAAGAGAACAGTTGGTGGAAGTGCTGCTTTCTTCTCCTTGCAGGAGGAAGGGCCAATTGGTGGCTGAATATCTCGTTAGTTAATAGGAAGCTGTTCAGAGAATGTCTGAGTCAGCTATCTTTTAAGGCTGCTTCTTAAACAGATTGCCCGATACCTGTCCTAGAGAGAAGCTGTCCTGGAGAAGGTTTGTGTTTGATACCAGCTGCTTTTTCTGTGGATGAATTAACTTGTTTTTGTTCCATCAGCACAGCAACTTTCATCAACATTCAGCTCTTAGGAAGTAAAACATTTTAGACTGTGACTGAGGTGGTGCCTGTTAACCACAACTTCGGTAGCGTTAGCCTTTGTTATTAACTGGCAAAATCTATTTTCCACTTTAACTTCTCAGTAGTAAGTATATTATTCAAGACCAAAACTTGAGGTACGTAAAATAACCGGCAGTATCATACCCATTAAGCTGTCAGTTTTCAGCAGGGCACTCGTGATATTACCTATGGCTTCCTGTCTTCCTGACTCCCTCCAACAATCTCCTCTCCATCAGCTGCCTCTCTTATGCCCCAGAAACTGCTGTCAGTGGCCTGGCGGATGGCTCATTTGACATGTCTGTCATGTTGTGAAGTGTGTGTAGGAGCTAGATTAAATGAAGAGAAAGCCAACTCATCTGACTGCCTACTGAGGAGCTTCAGGTCAGGGAAAGCTTTCTCTACATTAGGACTGCAGTAATTGGAGGAGGAGAAAAGTAGAAGGACAGTAAGCTCTGCAGTAAGGTAGGGAGAGGGGGGCAGCAGAGACTGGGTGGAGATGGCTGAAGTACATGTGCTGTTGGAGTATAGGAATAATAGCTCTTTTCAGTGCCACATTGGAGTCTTTGAGAACTTTTAAGGAAATCATTTACTGTCAGCTTTTTCCACCTTAGTCTTTTAGCGCAGTGCTCCTAATGCTTGCAGGCGTTAACTCTTCCTGCTTCTGGAAAGCTGGAGGGAGAAAACAAGTAGAAAGGCAGCGTGGAAGGGATGAATTCTGCCTGCCTGTGAATAGAAAGAGTGAGGCACCTTTCTGCTCCCTGCCCAACCCTGAGTCTTTTTGTGGAGCTCATGGCAGGTTATAGGAAACTCAGCTGAACAATTCTGCGCTCTCTGGATATCAGCTGCTTTTTTCAATAGGTTTGTAATGCTCCCAGATATGGTGGTGAGGTGAGCAGTGTAAGTTTCTGACACATTTTTAAGTAACATGAGAGACCGAGAGAGAGCAGCACTTAATACTACATTAATGAAAAATCATCCCTGGAAAATAGTGGAGAGAGTTATTTTTATGCAAGTGTAGATTTTTGATGCCAAGACAATAAAGAGAAACCACAATTTGTTCCATTAAGCTTGTATCATATTGTCAGCGCTTGCCCATATGGAAAACATATAAATTGTCATGAAAACATGAAAATGGGACAATTTGGTAATGTTTTGAGTAGACTTTATAAATATCATATGTATTTTTAAATACATAAGTGATGCAGTTTTGAACACAAAAGAACCACAGTTGTGGCAGCCAGATTTTGCTGTGTTCCCAGAGCAGCAAAATTAGCAGAGCTGCAAATGCAGTTATTCAGAAGTTGAAAATCTGGAGTAAGTCAGAAAAAGTATTAAGAGATTTGGTGGGAAACCAGGAAAAGCTAAAAAGGGCACAAATAAGCATTCTTTTTTCTCGCCGGAGGTCAGAGTTTGAGTGTGCACTTCTAGATTTAACTGAGCTTTTGTACAAAGACTGCCGTTAAGCCTTGGTGTCTAACTTGGTGACTGGAGCAAATCTTCACCTCGGGGTGGGTGAAGTAGTGGTACAGTTGGGCAGAGGGTAGAAATGTGGGCAGCTCTATGATTTTTCACCACGTTACATGGTTGTGTGGGTCTGGAAAGCACAAAGGCTTGGTCTGCAGGTTTATTCTTAGCCCTGCTATTAAATACACCAGTTGTACAGAACATCAGGGCACAACAGATATGAATGGAAAAATGAGCTTATGTGTTAGCTGAGAATCTGGCTCATTATGCAAAAAGAGGAAGAATCAAAGGCATCTTTGCATTCTTTTTTCTCTTTCTTTTTCCCACTAACTGTCTTTCCCTTAAGTTATGTGTTGAATTTGTGATGGTCGCTGTTTCAGGAAAAATAACTTTGCTAACAACAGCACTGTTGAGTATTCTGGTGTGTGTTCCAGTAATTGATGCAGGCCAGAGACTAGGAGATGTTTGGCAATAAGAAGTGTTATTTTGGGATCCAGGTGGCCTGGGATTCCTTCACACAGGGTAATCATCCAGTAGCTTTCTGCCAAAATCCTTTCTGACTTGACTCCCTGTTCGTCGAGTCAATAACATTCCTTTTATCCCCACCTTGTGTAAGCCCTTCCCTATGGAGTTTAAACTCTCCAGAGCACATCATACATGCCTAGCTGAGGTCTTACAGCACTACTCCAGTGCAGTTCCAAGTGTATTAACTTGTATTTCAGTTGAATGGGTTCTGGGCCTTGAAAACGGTATCACCTGCTTGTACTGCGGTTACCCCGGGTGTCTCCCGCGGTGCCATCTGAATGAGAACAGCCTACATCTCTTCTCTGTGAAGGCCTGCTGGGTGTGCAAAACCCACCCTTCTGTCGCTTCCTGCAGATTTGTGACCTGCTGAACAGGAGTGCTCCTTCACTGGGGAAGTTGTGCTTCTTTCTGTGCATTTTTTACTGGTTTTCACCCTGGTGCTATGAGAATTTGCTTCTGAAGCTTGAGAAATCTAACTCAAAATGCCAGTGCTGTTAAGATACATCATAGAGGGATTCTGTGTTGGAGCCTCCCAAGAGGGAGGAAAGAGAACATGCAATTAAAAAGTAATTCTTGTTGTTAGTGGCAATGACAATAATAGTAATATCTGTCTTGAAAAATAATTCTGAGGAAACATCTTAGTGATTCATATTTATATAGGAAGCAATATTGAAACATTTACTTCATAGCTAGTGGCCAAGGGATAAGATAAAGTTTGGGTGCTGTATTTATATTATGTTTTGCAGACATATCTAATCTTCAGTGGCATGAGAAAGGTTGTAGAAAAGTATGTCATAAAAAATTGCTGCAGCATCATACTTAAAAAACTGTCCTCTAGAAACCAGGTCACCTTTCACTGTAGCTTATGGTAATACATACAGGCACTAGAGAGTTTTTTTATATCTTATAATGGAGATAGTATAGATAATAATATACTTTCATCTGTTGCTTCTATCAGATCATCTTATCTCCTTTGTGGCATCAAAAGCATGTGTTCAGAAAAGATTGAGACAGAAGTCTCTGCTTTATTTGATACGCACACAAAGGGCCTGATTCTGTTTACATTGAAGTGAGTGGAGATTTCTGTCGTTGATGGGAGCAGAAGCAACTGTCTGAAATCTTCTGACAGCATTTCATTAATGTTCTTTGCGATGTGCGCATGAGGAATGGAGAATGACCCCTCAAATCATGAAAGTATTGTTATAATTGAGAAAGTGTTAGTGCTGTAACTTGGTTGGCAATTAACAAACCTGTCAGTTCTGTTCTGTCAAGGTGTCTGTGTGACCTGCCAGTGTTACAGTATCCAAGTTCTGGCAACAAAATGAATTCAAAATAATATGCGTACTTTCTCTTTGCCTTCCAAGTCATTAGGGGGAAAAAAAGCTTCATTATTTTTCAGGGTTTCAAAAAATGATTGTCCTGCTGGAGAAGAAGTGGTAGTGTGAGGCATTGGTAAATGAAACTTTTCTCCTGTTTGCCTGTTGCCTTGAGTGTGGATGAGGAGATTTTGCTTCCCCCAGACACAGGTTTTGTAGAGTTATTTGGAAGAAGATACTGTTTATGTCTCCTGCAATTGTCCCAATTCACCATGTGATCTCGATTTTGCAGTCCATGGTATGCTAACAATTTTTTAAAGATCTTTTTTTATTTATTTAGGAATTCCAGGAAGAGGATTAAAGTTTTAGAGAATCTATGAATAAAGTGGACAATAAACTTCTGCATTTGGTTTGAGAGGAAAAATATGAGTAATTTCATAACATTTTCTTTCATCCAACAGCTGCTTTTGACTCTATGGTAGCAGCAATTGGCTGAAATAATAACGGTCTTTTTGTGAGGTCTTTAATACTGAATATTTTTTTCCCCGCTCATCACATTATTGCATATTTTTAGCTTCCTCTAGGCAGGAATGTTCCCGAGAGACTTTGGTTGATCCCCATTGTTTGCCCTCCTTCATCTTCCGAAGAGGTTGAAGATCAGCTATAAGTGATGGTCTAAAATCTTTTTAATGCTTCCAGGCTAACTGCTTGTGTGTATAATACTACTTAACTGTAAAAGAAAGAAGTTAAATAGGCAGTGTAATTTTCAGGCCAGTCTTCTCAGGCACCAGCAAGATCAGAACAGTTGTGAGTCACTTTCTCAGGAGGTTTTAGAAGCTCAGCTCATGTAAGCATCAAATTTATATATATTTCAATTTCAATATAGATATTTCAATTTCATTGATTTCCTGAAACTGTAAATGACCTTGGAACATACATACCCAGTTCTTTAGATCTTTTTAAGTCTTTGGAGAGATTTTTGTGCTTTCACTGATGGAGGTATTGAGAAAATATTTTCTTAGTTTTCTGTTGCTTTAAGGGGCAGAGGATATTTGTGGTGAGTCATGGAGGAGTTTAGCTGTGGTACGTTACTAAAATGCATTTTGGCAGAGTATGGAGAAGTAACTACTCAATCTGTTGTGGAACAAGAGAGTCTTTCAACCCATTGTTCAAAGTGCTCACAGTTCCCATTTCAAGGCAAGTCAAACAATAAATGTAGTGAGCAAAGAAAATTAATGTGTATCTGGAATACTTTAATTAAAAATAATAATTATAATGGACCCATGGTGCTTGTGAGCTCCTATTTTCTTCTTATTGTTGATTGATTCTGCTAAATTTTACTCTCACGGCAAATTATGTTGCTGTTCTATTACATTTAATATTTGATTGCTGAGAGATAGTGAAGCAATTTAAATGGGACTTCTATGAAAAAGAGCACTCTGTTTTTGAATTGAAACTATCCTTTATTTTAAAGATAGTTGTTTCAGTACAGGGATTTTATAATAAAAAGATTTCACCATAAAGATCCTAGAAATAAGAAATTATTTCCCATACAGGCTTTACTTCTAATCATGGGTTCCTATGCAAGTACCTGTTTTATTCTTTATCCTGGAATGCTGTGCTCCTTCTAAGATGCTGTCAGCTCTACCCCGAGAACTCCCTTTCTGTTGGTAGGATAGGCTGGTTGTGTACAAGCTGCTTCAGTCTGGAAGGCTGCTCTTCATTTTCTGCCGATAAAGTTAAATTGCACATGTTTTTGTTACTTGATGCACATCCTTTAAGACGGGACAGATCTCTTTTCTCTGAATCTGTAACTGCAGCACAAACTGTAATTTTATCTTAATTTGCAGTGATTCATGTATTTCACACTGCAGTCCAGAATGATATAGGGATTCTGGCAAGAAGAGGAGAGTGACTGTCAAACTGTCTTTACTAAGAAACCTTAAAAGTAAAGTATGATGCTGCAGATATTAAGGTTTATGAGAGTGACAGAGGTTGCTATCAGAGCAGCAGTCTTTAGAAGAGGATTGTGGTTCGATTGTCACAGCTTACTGAAAACAAAGATAAAGCAATGGTTCATTTAAGAACACTGTCTTTTTGGTATGTGTTCAGTAAGACAGGGAAAGTGACTCAGAGCAAATCCGATCTGATTCTGAATCTTTGTCTCCAAGACTTGAAGAGAATCCAGACAAAGTGATGGCCTTCAAGTAACAGGACCGCATTTCCTTTTTTGAGTGTTTTCTAACTTCTTTGTGCAAGAAGAGGTTGTGCAGGAGAGTGAACGTTGTTGGGAGCTTTAAGTCCTTCCTGAGTAAATGTGTTGACATTTCTTAACTTTGAACTTGAGTCTTGATACTGGACACAAGTGGACTCAAGCCTTTGACTGAATTTATGTATGTTTTTAAATTTATTGCTTGGAATGGCACACCTGAAAAGATGCTTAGAATTTGAACCTCGTTTTTCTCATTTAGAGGAGAGGTGGCAGTAATATGCAGGGCTGCTCACATGTCTTCAGATGGTTCAGTTGTGGGATAGACCAGCGGCTAGTAGGAGATGAGTCAGCTTTGCATACTTGAGCAAGGAGGAAAGGAAAAAATCACAGGCCTCTGAGGGGAAAAGGGATAGGTATGTCACTCCACTCATACCTGCAAGCAAAACGTATCTATTTCATACAGAGTCTGGCAAAATGGGAAGAACAAAAGTAGTGCTTCTCTACATTAGATCATAAAGTGGCAGTTGATTCGTCATCTGAAGAAAAGAGAAACAAAAAAAAAGTCTTAAACCGCAGGGTGTATCCAGTATATGAAGTTTCCATGATCAAACATAGTTTATCCAAAATATTCTTGTATGGTTTTCAGATATTCCTGTCTTACCTCAGGAGAGGATCAACCTCTTCTCAGTATATTTTGTGACCTCATTTTCTGACCAAAATAGACCACCTTCATGGGGACAGACTGTCATATCTTGAATATGAGATGTATCTACATTTGGGTGGAAAGGGGGACATGTACAGAATAGTCACAGAATCAAGCTTGCAAAGTTAAAGACATAGCTGTATCTGTCTTGGCGGGTCTTCATTTTGTTTTGCCTGAAACAAAGTGAGTCTGCACATACCTAATTTTGTTAAAATATTGTAATAATTTAGGCCACATAAGAAAAATACCCCATCAGATATGGAGAAAGAACATAGGAAAAGTGTTACTTTCTGATTATGGTAAAATAATCTCTTAAAAAGAATGAAGTTATTAAAAAACTTTCATAATTATTTAGAACTCCAAATAGACTTTAATTCATTTGTTTTTTATAGACTAGTAGTCTTTAATCTCCATTGCAGAATCTGAAGTGTACCTGTTACATACTGGTAAATTAGTTAATCCCTTGGGCAGTATATTTTAATATCAGTATTATATGGTAGATGATATAAATCTTGTGTACGGTATTATTAGCTTAGGCAGCTGCTGACTTAAAAAGGCCAGTTTAACAAGTCACCACTGTATTATGTTTAATTAGGTACAGTTTATATAATGAGGTGTTCAGTTCTAATGGAAAGACATGCTGTGAGCAGCACATCTGCAGGAATAACTATTACAATCAGCATTGCAGAGACCCATGGAACTGCAAATTAGACTTACTTATCTAGAAATAAATTACATCCCAATGCCTTCATAAAGCTCATTAATTAATTCCACTGGCATAAAGGTCTTTTTCTTAATTTCATGTTCCATTAGCATAATAAACACAATTTGAGTTACAACAGTATGATCAGTTTAATGGATGCTATTTATTTTAGTTTTTTATTTAAAGTCCCGGTAACATAGAATTAACATCAATATGCTGTTTGGTCCTTTATTAAAAATTCCCATAGGATAACCAGCACAGATGTTCAATACAGCATCATATATTCGTTGCATTTTATGACTTCACTAATTGGCCATATGGAAAGGTGTTGCTTGGATTTATTTATTTTTTTAAAATCTGATAAATTATATGGATTGTAATAGTCACAATTGGTTACTATGTGAAGTTGGACAGGTTAATATACACTGCATGTTGGGAGCAACACAAGAGTAAGCAAAGTTTTTGTGCATGTTAATTCATAGTAAATAGTACCAATATACTTCACGGTATATTAAAATCAGTTTCATTAATGTGTAGTTCCTGACCTAATTATAATTCTTTAATTTATGCAGACGGTGTCTAATCAGGAGGAAATGTTACCAGCTATTTGTTTAGTCACAGTTAGGTTTTAGACAACCTTATTGTTGTTCCATTCAGCCTTTCTTGAGCCCAACATTTCATGATAAACTACGCTGTTAGGAACATTTATGATAAGGTGTTGTATGTTACTAGAACAAGAGGTGTCATTGTCCATCCAGCTAATACTGGTTACTTTGAATGGTGCCCATATCTGTGGTTTTGTTTGGTTTTTGTAGACTAAGAAAATGTCTGAACAAATTTTGGTTTTGCCTTATATTGCCCAACATTTTGTGCTAAAGCCTACCTGCTAATATAACCAAGCTAATTCTGTCATCAGCTTGGTGTATGTATTTTCTAAGGTTTGTCTCATATTGTTTTTCCATTTCCTTGTCTTATTTCTTCTCTCTGCATTTAGTATCAATGACTATCATTGCAAATATCTTCTCCTTCAGCCCACAATGTAGCCACCTTCTAATGTTGCAGAGTGATTTTGGATAATACTCATGTGTCATATAAATCCACCATCTGATTTTTCACATAAAAACTGATTTCTGTCATTACACTGCAATTCACCTTTCTATTTCTCCCTTACTTTCAAAATCATCTCAACAGGAGTCGTCTGTGTCTGCTAGTGTGATTTCCTTCTATTACATGACCTCACTAGTGTGATTTCCTTCTGTTACATGACCTCAATTATGGTATCAGAAGGAGCTGCACCAGAGCAGATGAGGGCAAGTTGCCTTAATTTCAATGTGTATGTCTGTATGGGCGTACACATACACAAGTATATAGTTCTCAAGGGTTATGTGAAAGCATTTTGCTTTAAAAAATGCTCTGTGCCTCATTGCATTTTTAATACCCCCAGCCCGGCACATGCACATACCCTTGGGGTTTTGGTTTGAGCTTGAGGTTTTTTAACAATTCCTTTTCATATACTTAATGGCTGGAATTTTTAAAGTAACTAATCTGAAGAATGAAATGCCTTTTACCTTGAAATTTAGGTTTATATCATAAATGGAAATTGTCTAGCGACATACAGGAAAAGATGTAGCCTTTAGTATAATCCCTTGGCAGCGACTGGGCTGTCAGAAGCACAAAACAGTGTAGGTTGCGCAAAGCAGTGAAGTTGTATGATCAGACCAACGTCTCTTTCTTTGTAAATTCTGTTTAGTGCAGATGCTTGAATGAAATTTTTTAAATGAATCACTGTTTTCAGATGTCTCAGTGTTATGGGTCCTAAGGCACACATGTCAGAAGAAAATGATTTTACACTGAAGGACAAAGCTAACATTATTACACAGCTGCATTGTCTGTGAATATAATAACGGATTTTCATGCACTACATAGCCACACCATGCAAAAATGAAAGAGAAGTGACAATAGGGGGTTGATTCTGTCTTGCATTTAAGAAATGGTGCCTTGAAAAGCTTGTGCGTTTCCAAACTTTTACACAGATACTTGTTATGTGGTTCAAGCTGGAAATACATGTTACAGTTTTTTCAACAACAACAAAAGCAAGCTGGACAAATAGTGCCAAGTCTTAGCCTTTTGCAGGTGGTTGGGCTAGTTGTGGTTAGGTAGACAGTCATGTATAGTCTTTCTTTAGCAGTCTGAAATAAACCCTGTCCCAATTATGTGGCATGTGAAAGCTAAGTGTTGCTCAGGTGGCAGCGAGCTGCTTGAGGGGATGAACTGAATGTATCTGGGACAGAGGGTGAGGCTTGCAGTAGTACCCTTGGAGAACAGGGTGTCAGAATGATTCAGGTGATGATAGGTCTTACTGGATTGCTATAACGTAGGAGTGAAGAAGAGAGCTGAGCAGTAAGAATCCATGGGTACTCTGCAGCCAGCTATAGAGCAAAATGCTCATTCTTTTATTGCTTGCTATACCTTACTCTGAGAGCTTAAACTTACCTCCTGTTGTTAGCCTGTGTGATTAGCTTATGTTACAAGTGCAACATTGCCACGTGGTTTTGTAGGCTAACATAGCCTAGGAAGTTTTAGTCTCAGGAAGAGGTTAAAACCACATTGCTTTCTAGCTGGTTGTACAGGGCTATTTCTGTGTTTTATTTTGATATCTGAGCCTGTAGTTCCAAATTCACCTACAAAATTATATTCATAATGACAAATAACTGGCATAGAAGATTTCAGAGGATCTTCTATGTGCCATTCCCCTGACTTCAGTGCTGATATATCAGCATATATGGTGGTGAATGGAGTCAAATCCAACTGGCGACCGGTCGTGAGTGGTGTTCCCCAGGGGTCGGTGCTGGGGCCCATCCTCTTCAACCTCTTTGTTGATGATTTGGATGAGGGAATTGAGTGCACCCTCAGTAAGTTTGCAGACGACACCAAGTTGGGGGGAAGTGTCGATCTGCCGGAGGGTAGGATGGCTCTGCAGAGGGACCTGGACAGGTTGGATCGCTGGGCAGAGGCCAACGGGATGAGGTTCAATGTGGCAAAGTGCCGGGTCCTGCACTTTGGCCACAACAACCCCAGGCAGCACTACAGGCTGGGAGCGGGGTGGCTGGAAAGCTGTGTAGAGGAAAAGGACCGGGGAGTGCTGATTGATGCTCGCCTGGACATGAGCCGGCAGTGTGCCCAGGTGGCCAAGAAGGCCAACGGCATCCTGGCCTGTATCAGGAATAGTGTAGCCAGCAGGAACAGGGAGGTGATTGTCCCCCTGTACTCAGCCCTGGTGAGGCCGCACCTCGAGTACTGTGTCCAGTTTTGGGCCCCTCACCACAAGAAAGACATCGAAGCCCTGGAGCGTGTCCAGAGAAGGGCAACGAAACTGGTGAAGGGGCTGGAGCACAGGTCTTATGAGGAGCGGCTGAAGGAACTGGGCTTGTTTAGTCTGGAGAAGAGGAGGCTCAGGGCAGACCTTATTGCCCTCTACAACTACCTGAAAGGGAGTTGTGGTGAGCTGGGGGTTGGCCTCTTCTCGCAGATAACTAGTGACAGGACAAGGGGAAATGGCTGCAAGTTGCGCCAGGGAAGGTTCAGGTTGGAGATGAGGAGAAAATTCTTCTCTGAAAGGGTGGTCGGGCATTGGAACGGGCTGCCCAGGGAGGTGGTGGAGTCACCATCCCTGCGGGTATTTAAGGAAAGGTTAGATATGGTACTTAGGGACGTGGTTTAGTGGGTAATAGGTGGTGGGGGGATGGTTGGACTGGATGATCCTTGAGGTCTCTTCCAACCTTAATGATTCTATTCTATTCTATTCTATATATGAAGTTGAGCACTTTGAGTTACCTGGCAGTGCTTTGGGTATGTGACAGTTTTTTGTCTTTTTTTTTTTTCTCTTGGCCGTCTTTTGTCAAAGGCAGCACTGTCCTATCCCCACATCCACCACTGACTTTGAACTGGGCAGTGAACAGACAGTAGTTGGCTTTGTAGGGTTGAGTGCAGGGCCTTGCCTGAAAAGCACCCAGTGATTTTCTTTGATCTGTTGAATTCAGATTAATAGAGAAGCCTTGGGATCAGAGAGATCAGGTTTTTCCTGTCGATACGTACTCAACTGACTGTTCCTTCCCTATCCGAATTATGATTGGGTTTTCTTAAAATCTGAGAGGATGGAGAAAGAAAGGACAGCACTCAGGGAATGGATAGGCACTGTTGTTGAATGTGTCCTAAGACACACATGTCAGAAGGAAACGATAGTTCATTGAAGGGCAAAGCTGATGTTATACTGCTATGCTACCTATCACCCTCTGCGGGGACGTTTTCTGATGAAGGGCTGACAAGAAAGAACAGGGAGAAAATACAGCACAACATAGTAGTTTCTACATACGGATTTAGTGTTCTTCTGAAATAAAGGCATCTTGTGAATGTCGCTTGTTGTCTGGTAGAGAGTGTAGTAGTGGAGAATCGTTCTGTTCAAGTGCAGCAGCTTTGTGGTTTGAGACTTAAATGCATATGGTAGTTTTAATGCCTTAAGGAAAGGTCTCTCTTCTCTGGGATACTGCAGTATGGTTGGATAATTCAGATCAGTAGAATACTTTCTTATTGTCAAGGTTTCATACTATTTATGAGCATTTATGTTTTATTCATTGTCTTGCAGATTCTTTCAGCTGAAGTGAAGTCTTTGATGTTTTTAGGCTTTTGGGAATGGAAGAAAAGATGTCATGGAGACTAGAGCGTAGCTGCTTCGTTACTCCTGGTCTGGCCAAGGTGAGAAACCAAAGAAGGTGGCTCAGGTACTAGGATCTGGAAGTATCGGGTAGTACAAACCACTGTGTCCTAAAAACCCAATGCAAAATCCAGCTTCAGGTAGAAGGTAAACATGCCTCCTTTGTTTTTAAGCTCTGTATGTGTGCCCATGGTTTAGGATAGAACATCCTGTCATTGGGGAGCACAGAAAAGCATGGCTGCAGGTATCATTTCACAGGCATGGCTGGTCCTGGAAAACTTGGCAAGCGAAGAGGCAGATTGTTGTTAACTTCAACCACAGACCAGTCACACGAAAAAACAGTTGAGTAGAAATAAAATGCCTTTGCCACATAGACCTAAATGTCACCTAAGTTCAAATGGAACCTTACTGTGTTGCCTAGCTAGAGAAGCTCTCAAACCTCTCAGCAATATCTAGAGACTTCCTGTCTCATTGGTGTACTCATAATGAGAGATGGGAAATTTCTTATTTCCCTAAAACAGTCTGAGGAATAGAAATGGAATTGGAATGCTTTGTAATGCAGCCTTAATACAGACATTGACCAGATGTCAGGTTGGTACAACTCAGTAAAATGTTAGTACAAACATATTTCTAAAAGCCAATGGATGTTATTGCCACAGGATATTACAGATGTTTTATTTGCAGCTCAGTGATAAATATTTAAAGAGCAGAAATATTATTTAAAAAGCTTGTAGGACTACAGGTGTCACTTTTCCTAATAGAATCTAGTAGTTTATATCAGTGATTCTGTAAGTATATATAGAAATGTAAGTATTGCTTTCTGCTTATGAGTGCTATCTGTAGTCTGTACTTTGCATGATCTTAGGGAAGCAATATCAAGTACCATGCTCAGGCCTTAGACTTCAGACTACCAACCGTAGTTTTCTGGTAGTTGACTTTTTTTCCACAGTTTTTTCTTTAAAAAGTAGATAACTTGTAGAAAAAAAAATCATCAGACAGAAATGCGTTGAGAAACTGAACAGTAACACTAATGTTGAATCCACAGGCCTTGTGACCTTTTATATTTAAGCAGCCTCTTTTAATTAGTAATAGATACTGCTGCACTCGGATAAACATTGGTGACAGTTGAAACCAGCACCTTATAAGCAAAGGATTTGTAGAAATTTAATACATATAGCTGAACTCAACTTCTTAAAGAAGTTGCTTTGTTCTTGTCATAATGCTTGAAGTTAATGGACAACTAAAGTAGAATGGCTACATGTGTCATACATTGAGTGAAGAGGACTGACTAAAAGCCATTAGCGTCCAGAAAAGAAAGACAAAGGCAGAAATTATATCACTTCCAGATGAATCCTAACTATGCCCCAAATTCTGTGGTAGTATGACAGTCAAGAGGCACAGCCATTAATCGGAAGGTCAGATAGTGCAATTTCAGCCAGATTTCCTTGATGGAAAAGGCACTGGAAAATTATCTAGAATGCTAGTGTTACAGAATCTGCAGAATACTTTTAAAAAACTGGTTTAATGGCTTGATGGTCTAAGGGACAATTCTCCCTGTCATACTAAAAAGGGAAGTTAGCTTTCAACATCGCTTATGGTGGAAGTGCTAGAAGAGCTGAGGTGTGTTGCATTTTGAAAAAAAACCCACAACTTTTAATTCTTCTGTTGTTTCTTCGGAATCCCCTAACACAGTTAAGCGTAAACCTTAAAACTCCCTACCATTGCTACTATTCTTGAATTGATTTAATGTCAGCCATCATAGCTTCTTTATTCCTGAAGACCTATTTTGCTAATAGAACTCTTAGGAGCATTTTATCCTTAACAGTTTAAAAAAATAGTAATTTAATAGTGTACTTTCCCACATCCTAATTATACATTTTTGAATCAGTTTTATCAATCATATTTACTGTTCATATAATGAAGCATTTCAAAACATTCCACTGTCAACATCAAATACTAAACAGGTACTTGAATATATGCAACATGGAAAAACTCCATTGTAGACCCTTTGTATGTTCCTGAGAAAAACATCTCAAACCCTTCTCTTCTAATTAGCAGATGTTAGCTAGAGGTTTTTGTGCTGAAAACTTTACATGATCTGTTGGTTTTTGACATTTGATTCCTCCCTCTTCTCAGCCACTAAACAACGTGGGTATTTGCTGGTCATCTGCATAAAGTTTGTTTGGTAGGAGGCATGCCTGTCTACTTTGTTTACCAGTCTTGAAGTACTGAAGTTAGGCTAGTGCTGGAACTTAGGATGGAGAAAGAGAAAAAAATCTTAAAATCTTCTTTTTGCTAACCAATAAAAGTTGCTCCAGCCAAAAATGCTCCCATATTTATGGCCTCATGATTAACATTTGCTCTCAGGCCTTTTGTCAGCTTTGTTCCCCTGTCACTACTTTTCATTCTTTACTCTCCTCCTGTCAGTAACTCCACATGAACAATAACTGAAAGATCATTCTGTTAGTATAATAAATACTGTAATGGATCATTGGTTGGGCTGACTTATCTGCTGCTTGAAGCTTGAATGAATGTCCACAAGTTGCGGTAAATCTGTTTCTCTGTAATGGAGCAAACCCCAAACACTGCATAACAAGAATCATTGAGCTAGAGACACTACAACTCTAATTCTTGTATCCTTGGGCTCTCAGTATATGTTGGATACCACTTGCAGTTTTGGATGAGAAATTGGACAGGCTACAATAATAAGTGGTCTAGTTAATGCTGGCTGCAAAATAACTACTTGTACCAAACAAATGGTGTTTTGCTGTTAGAGGAGGAGATGCTACAGTTTTAGATTAAAACCTTTCATTTTCCCGTTTTGGTCACACACATTTTTCTGTACATCTGTGGAAGTACAATTCTGATGAAGGTGGAGCAGATGTGCAGTCAGGCACCAGTATTTTGTCATTTGACTTAGCGCAAGGAGTACCAGGTGACATTTTAAGGTTTGTGTTATGTAAGAGGTCAGATAAAAATCATCTAATGATGCCTTTAGCCTTGAAAATTCATTAACCTCTACTCTTTTTTTTTTTTTAATGAATGAGCTTTCTGAGACTTCTTTTCCATTTCATTGTATTAGAATGTAAACGGTCTTTGTTAGTAATAGTTAATTATTCTGCTCTGTAGAGATTATGACACATTCAGGACAAAAATAGGAAAAAAATGCTGATGTCACGTTTACTGAAATAGTCCTGCCAAATTTTCTTACATGTAGTGATGCAATGTAGTTGGATGAATCATGTTCATAGTATGTGCAAACACCCTTGTTGAAGTAAGAGAACTACCCTCTCTGCCACTCCTAACTAACCTAGCTTGTTTTTTTTACCTTTGCACTAAAGATATATGACTTCACCACTGTTCACACAGTTAGTCATGAAAAATATCAATGTCCACTGTTCCCTTTATGCCTAGATATTATACAACTGTCAAAGAAAAAATTACTTTCTTCCTTTCCCTTAATATTTACCAACTTAAGAGATTTTATTGTCAGTCTAGCAATGTCAGAAGGACGTAAATGACTACATGGTATGGAACTTTCAACTGAAAGACTCGTATTGTCTTCCTTTTTATTTCTTAGCCCATTTCCATCAGTGCAGTGAAATGAAGGGGAGTGCTAGTGTGTTGGAAGCTACACCGATTCAGTTACATCATGAATTTATGACTTGTCCTGAGGCATTTATCACTCAAATGTGACATTGTAATAAATTTTATGAGTTTTTAAGCCGAAGTGTCAAGTGGCAACTGAGGGCACTCAGCACCTTACAGGATTTGGCCTGGAGGGAAAGTTGATATTTGAAGAATAAACATTGTGTAATAGTTTTAAAGAATTGCTAGATTTCATTATGAAGTTTTGCTTAAACTGGCGGAAAAGTGTGGCAACATGGCAGGATGTACATAAGGATGTGTCCTAATTTCATAGGATAGGATGACTGCACTGGGCAAATAATATACTGTAAGATGTATTTCCTGATTTTAGATAATGCTTTAATGACAGTTTATAATTTGGAAAGCACTCCAAGCCCGTATATATTGCATCCAGAAAACAAGCCTGCAGGTTTCAGTGTTTCTCATTTTTACTCTCACGTGACAGCTTAACTTGTTACTACTTGATTATAATTAGGTACTTGATTTTCATCAACAATAATTTCTAAGTGAAGTACTTTATGTTTTTTAAAGTAGGCTTTGCTTAATACTGTGTGATTTCAGCCAAGAACATGAACTTCTGTGCCTTACTTTGCTTATCCATAGTATCATGAGTAATTTACCTAACAGATATGAAATCCAGCATCAAAAAACGTATATGTAGCATTTTAAGCTCCAATTGATCTTAGCAATAAATTGAACTTATCCCCCATATTATGATATATTGACCTCTGAATTCTTACATGAAACTGATGTTTTAGACCTTAAAAAAGCCCATCGTATCTTTCTTAATATCTTTGCTTTTTTCTTATTAGCATAGCATGCCTCTTTTTTAATCTTGTTGTATAATTCTAATTTCAAAGTCACGTGTCTGGCTGAGTTTCTAACCTCTGAAGAACTACCCAGGATTAATCAAAGCTTAGTCTGTGTAGAGAGGGTTTTTTGATTCTCTTCCTTTTGCTGGCTTTAACAGGATATTGCCTGTGTAAGCAAAATCAATGTTAAATGCTTGCTAGAAATGTCTGGGAGTTAACATAAAAGGTTCTGTCACACAAATGACAGTCCTGGAGAAAGTTAGAAACTGCTTACACTTACTTCAGGTTTCGCTTAGGATGCGGTAGTCTGACAGTGGAGGCTGGCAGCAGCCAGAAGTACACAAGTAGTCGCAGGGCTGAGTTTCATTGAACCATTTTCTGTACAAAGTACAGGTAACTGAAAGAAACTGTGAACAGTAAAGCATTACTAGGAAATTATTACTTAATAATTACTAGCATAATCTGCGTATATAAAGGATACGAGTCCTTACTGGTTTTCCATTTTATGTGCTGTAGACTTTTTGAGGCCCTTGTAAGGACACCGGTGGAGAGATGGCTGGGGGTTATAAACTAAAAAAATACAGAAACGATTTTAAAGGATGCTTTACTGAGGGCATCAGTGACTTTAACTGGAAAAGTATGAGAAAGAAAATTCATTATGCAGCCTGCCATGGGCAAGCAACTGATTTGGAGGGGAAAAGGGAAAAACACATTTCAAAATCTGAGTGTGAACTGTTAGAGAAAAATGGTTGGCTACTCAAAAGTGTGTATCTGAGAGAACCGACCCATGAGAGCAGAGCCCAGAAGGAGGTTCAGGAAAGGGAAATGGATGTGGATTTTTAATGTCTTTGTGTATGTGTGTACGGGTGTATATCTATATATGTATATTTATATGTGAGGCTCTTCTCCCACAAAGAACTGTTTGTGAAAATCTTGTCAAAACCTCCATGTTTGCTGGCTTTGGTATTGCATGTGAATGAGTTACCTCAAAACTGGGGAAGACATGGGTGTATGGAAACTCAGTGCATATACTGGAGGGGAGTCTGGTGGTCTAGCATGGGTCTCGATGCCAAGAGCAGCACTTCTGAGTGGTGCCGTTCTCAGAAGGTAACAGGGAAAGGGACAGAGAGGTGACTGCCCAAGAAGTGTGGCACAGTAGAGAAAAGGAATGGAGAGGGGACCTATTCTAGGGAGTGTTTGGCAAGTGGAGCTCTACATATTTCTTAAGTATTAGGAGTTTTGAAAGAGTTGACTGGTTGAAAGATTTGCCTTGAGTTGTCAGTAGATCCTGATTACCTGAGATGTATGAATTTTTTTTAAACCAGTGTTTTCTGTGAGGGGTTGTAGTAGAGCAATGGCTTCGTTCTCTTGCAATAACACCCTGTGGAGATGGCATTTTGGATTTTTCATGGAAGTGCCTGCTTTTTACACACAGCATTTTCCTTTTCTCAGTAACCCTTGTGATACATTTACTTAGAATTTTATTCATGTCTTTTCAAATTCAGAGAGCTGAGCATAGATCCCAGCGCAGAGGAGAACAGATTTTTTTTTTTACTCCATAAGACAAGTCAGTGGGCAGTCATGATAGGGACTTTATTTTAAAAATTCTGTCTTACACCAGCAGCAGTGCTGAAATCCATAAATGTAATTGCTTACCTTTCCTGGCAACTTAATCAGCACTGCACCTGTTTTGGGTTATTGAAAGGCTACGTTCCAAGTTGTGGAACTATGAACAATGTTATGGGATGGATATGTATGTAGAGCTTAAAAGATGTGCTTTCTGAAATCCATAATTATAAAGTTTGCTGGACTACTCACAAACTGGTTGAAATAGATTGGTGTGCTGTTCTTTGTGGTGGTGGTTTTTTTCTTTTTGTTTTGCTTTGGTTTTCTTGAATGGGAGAAATTCATACAGACAGAAATCACACGAGTACTTCAAATTTTCATTTCAGTTGTTGTGTTTGTGAGTGCATTCATATGTGTGTTTTGGGAAAAAGGAAGAGAAGGCA
Organism: Psophia crepitans; assembly: GCA_013399095.1. NCBI lineage: Eukaryota > Metazoa > Chordata > Aves > Gruiformes > Psophiidae > Psophia > Psophia crepitans. Next base: position 672,651 of record VWZZ01003251.1, read on the forward strand.
AGAAACACAGTGTACATGTGTACTTGAATATAATATATATTGAGCAATGACCAAGGTGGCAGAGTTTGAAGATCAGATTTCTAAAATTGCTTGAGGCTCGTCTGACTCTCATGCTGAAACCTGTTAGCAGTTCCCACTGACTTCAGTGAGAGCAGAGTTAAATTAATACTGAAAGCTTCTGAAAATTAAGCAATTTATTTCCTGAACTGTGATTGAATAGCCTGACCTGGTTCTTATCTGCTGCTATTGAAAATTTAAAATAAGCGCAATTTTCTTAATCTCCAAAATTTGTTGAACTCTTGCCTATTCTTTTGTCTCCTTGTGCAAATCCTACTGTCTGCCTGTGGGAAGCTGTGCATGCTTGTGCTGTTTCAAATGAGATGATTCCAGTAGTGTGCTTTTCTTATTGGAGTGACTATTGAAAAGAGCCTAACTGCTATTGAAGGTGGTCAACTGCCATGCTACTGAATTGCTTTCTTAGATATATTTCTTACAAATTGCTGCCAACATCTCAGAAAGGAAGAATTTTAAGAAACTATGAGTTACTCAGTACTAATTTTTTTTTATAGCAATAACTTCCTATTCAAAGTAAGCTACTTTTGGGGGAGTAAATTAGAGTAGTGTTTTGCTGAACCTGTGTATTTAAAGGAGAATTGTGCATAATGCCCTTGTTTTGCCAGATTCAAATAGCTGCCTAAGAGTCATAAATGTTTCAACAGCCTGAAGCATTTTTTGGCAAAAATTCACCATGACATTTGTCCTTTCCCTCTGCAACTTTCTTGGGACTGTTCCTGTTTAGGATACCATGTTCAGAAATATTGAAGAACTCTAATATAAACATTTAGATACTTTATTAGCTTGGATGTAAAACAAAGAAGGGTGACTCTAACTAACAAATACAGCTGCTTTTTGGGCTGACTGGTCGATTTCAGCAGTGCTGGTTTCAGTAGTTGTCAGTAAATTCTGCCAGATTTAAAGTGCTATGTTTTGTTCAGCTAAGACATGTCTCTGGTGAATTGCTGAGATTGAGGTTTCAGGGCCTTTTATGCTATACTTACGGTTCATCTAGTTTGGCTGTTTTCAGAACAGGCTAAAGGTATTGTAATCAAAGTGAAAAGTGTGAACTCATGGAACTTGGTTTAGGAAACAGCTCTCCCTTAATCCAGAAAAGTACATGAGAATTGATAGTATTGGTACATCTTATCTTATCTGAGACCTGAATCTTGCAGACACTTACGCACCCTCATAAAATGTTCATATTCCTATTGACATTTTAAAGCAGATGTCTTTTTGTAGGATCTAGACCTTATCATAGTTGTGGAAGTTATCTTTCTCTGCATAAATATTCTGGTTTTTTAGGCTCACCAAACTCTCAGCCTAGCTGATTACATGCAGCAGTAAGTTCTGCAAAGTGTTTATTTATTTACCTTTAAAATGTCTTTTGTGGTTTTAAAACTTTGGCCTTTTTAATTTTTCCCTGGTATATAGTTTGGGCTGTATGTTATGTGGAAGGGTACCTAGGAGTACTTGGTATAAAGAAATGGATGTAGTGCAGAGAAGGTGTCATCCGTTCTTAGTTATTGCAGCTTTAATTTGGAAAGACCTAATATTTACGGATAAATTTGTTGGAAACTGCTTCACAAATGTATGGTTTTCATCTGCTGTGCTAGAGTTCCCTTTTTTTTTTTTAGTAAATGAAATGGGATTTTAAAAGTTGCACTCACTGTTAAAGATTCAAGTTTGTGATCGAGGTTGTATTCGACAGTTATGTTTTCCCGTTGCTTTTCCTGTGATCCATGCATGCTCTGCCTGAACTGACTGGAGCCTGGATACACTACAGCTGAGTTTACACAGTTCTCTGTTGTGTGGTTTTAAATGGGCTTGATTTAGGGTCTCTGTACTTCAACGTTGCTAGCTTTTCTCCTCGACATTAAAATTTTCTTTTCTATTTTCAAAATGCCTGTCATTTTGCTTTATCTGGGCTATCTCACCTCACTGTTTCCTTGGATAATAAAGGGATGATCTGGAGAATGAGCTAGTATTTTCAGTATTGTTTCCTCTGTCTCGACATAGCAGAATATCTTCCTTGCTTTTGTGGTCACTGACGAACATTTTTGCTGAGCAGCCCATGACGCTGCTAGCTGTACTACTGTGCCATTCAGATCCCCTCAGTGTGCAGGCTGAATGATTTCTCCTGGTTCATGATACTTCACTCATTCCTGTAGTATTTTAAGTGATTCAGTGTTGCACTGTAGATTCAAGAATTGTACTTAGATCCTTCCATCAGTTCCATTGTGTCTTACAGTGTGGCAGCTACAGGTGCAAATGTGTTTATTCATATGTACTTTCACTTACAGATCAATAACTATCTTAAATATCTGAGCTATGATAGATTTTCTTGGAAAATTGTGTTTGCCAGTGCAGTGCAAGGAGGACTGTAGAAGGATTTGAAGCAGATAGCTTTAATACAGAGTTTGCTTTTAATACAGTAGTGATCTGTTATTTAATTCTGTAATGAGATGGGTAGGCAAACAATGAACTGTGTCCGTAAAGGAAAAACATGAACTGGCAGCACTGCAGTGGAAACTGCAGGCTTGATTTTTCTTAACTCATGGTAAATGCAAGATAACGTACTCATTAGTGATGTGGCAACAATGGGAGAATTAGCAGAGAGAAGCTGTAGTGCTGCAATATCTCACTCTCGCTTACTGCATCCATTTGTTTACTTGTCCATATTGTAATTGCTCTTTATACCTAAAACTTTTTCCCTCGGTTTGTGATTAGGTAATTTCTGTAATAGCTCATTGTTACTGTGGAGCTGCACAGGAGGCAAACCCAACAGCCTTTATATTTCACTCTGCTTCTGAAGCATTTGTTTGCATAGCATTCTTTTTCTAAGAAAAGGAATAATATACATTAACAGCAGAATAAAACTGACTCTTGTGGTGGGCTTATGTGGATATGGTTTTAGGAAGAGGGTTAAGGAGACTATCCTGCTCTGCACGTGTCTTGGAGCATGTGTGATTGCACCCAGCATGACACATGGGACAGAGATCCTGTTTTACTTCCCCCACTCAGATCATCGTTGACCCAGGCTTCGGCTCTGTCTTCTGCCCTGGAGGATGTGTATTTCTATTCACAGTTAGTGCCTATAGTGCCTTTATGCCTTTTACATACCACAGGTGCTTCTGCCTTGGATTTTGAACAGGCTATAGAATTGGGATAGAAGCGTGAGGACGCATGGATGCTCTTGTAAATTCTCACACGCTTACCTCTAGTCTAGTGTGGAGGCACGTCCTGTAATCCTGAGGTATGCATTGGTGTAGAGAGGAAGAAACAGATTTCATTCTGCCTCCAAACTTTGCGTATGGTTTTGTGTGGGTTTTCTATGTCTACCCTTTAGAAATATACAGATTTCTCATTTTTGATCCTAGCCCCAAATTATTCTGGGTATTCTTCAGGTGCAGAGTTACGGACATAGAGATTCCACACTCTACAGGTAGCATTTTGTGAATCAGGTGTTTGTAAGACTTTTGCATTTTTGCATGTTGGGTGTAAATTGTATAAATTTTGAATCCAAGTGATACACGAATCTTCAGTGAATAGGTTGCAGAACTCCCTGTCATTTATTTGTATGGCTAATGGCTTTTCTTATATTCCATTTTCTACCAGTTTTCATTAAGCAGTGCATGTGAAGTGCTTCAACTTGACTTTGATGTGCATTCAGTATCAGAAAGAAAGATCAGGCCTTTTATCTCTAAACTACAGATCAATTACCTTTCTAAACACTTACCTCATAATTTTCCTTTAAATAAAAAAGAAAAAAAAAGGTACCACAGTCGACTGCATTAAGACAAGAAAAATGAAAGTGGTTAGAAAAAATGGAGGCATCACCTAAGATAAGGTACAAGGGAGCACGGACGTGCCATTGTAGGATTAGATACAGGTGCACAATAATCATTACAGGTGCACAATAATCATACAGAGTGTAAAAGAGGAAATGGTACCTTACATTTAGAAGTAAAAAAGTCCTTAATTTCTTGAAACAAGAAGATGCTGGCTTGCTAATGAATTAAATATGTGACAACCCTTAAGTGTAGCACGGCTGCTGAGTTGTCAGAGCAGGTGACTTTATCATCAGCAGATTTTGATGGTATTATGCTTAGGATGAAATAACCACTTGTTTCAAAAAACAGTCTCTAATATCCTATGTGAAGGTCGGTCTCATAGATTTCATTCCTTAATATTCTAGCTGACATTCCCATTTTCTGAAGTATGAGTCTTTAGATACATAAGTCTTAGATATTGTAGTATCAAGAAGGCTACTATGTGCAGCATTGCAATTAGGTAGAGAAAATCCTCTTACTATGGTACATATGTGGCTGTAACCCAAAACTTCTAAATTGGGTTTTGGGGTTTTTTTTGTTTATACGTTTTTACTAGGAGTCTCGTAATAGTGCAGTCAGGCTCTAAATATGAGTGCTTTTCAATTCAGTACCATAAGACTTAAAAAAAATAATCATCTAATGGAAATAGCATTGGAGTTCAATGTGGATAATAAAATACTAACATCCTCTTACACAGCTCTCGGCTGTGAAGGTTCAACTTATGAGGTATTTTTCTTTTCTCTTGAAGTGACATGACATTGGGTTATTATTTCAGAAAGGAAGAAGCAAAACTGTTTATTCATTTATATTCTGACAATATTAAACATGCTAGTTTAAAAACACAAGAATCTCCCTCTTTGAAACTAACAAAATAGTCAAATGCAAAAGCAGCTATTCAAAATTGTCTTTTAATAAAAGTTTAAAGTCTTCAAAATATATTTGCCCCTCGAGCAAACTTTTTTCATTTAATATTGTGTCTGTTAATTAGTGCTTCAAATTTGCAAATTCTTTATTGGTTTATATCAATGTAATACCCAAAGCTCATCTCATTGCCAGATTTGAATGAAATATGATCCTGTTTATTCTATTAAAACGAAGGCTTGAAATTGTTACCCAAATGCCACAGGAATTCTTGCCATTTTCTCATCAAATTCCTCATCAGATTTTTTTGTTAAAGTCACATTGTTTTAGATTTTGAGCCTTGGCATTTAAATGAAATTCAATGTGCCCCACTGGAGAAAACATCTGCAGGGACATATTATGTACAATATCCATTCCAATCAAGCAGGAGTGTACTGTGTGACTGAATGAGAAGCTTATTCTTACTCCACTTAGATTTACCCTGATGTGGCTATTGAGTCAATCTGTGAGAAGAAATGTTTAGAAAATTAAACTAGCAGAACAGGAAAGATGTTTTTTAATACTCAGAGCAAATACTTCCAGTTGCACAATATTAATTTTAGAGTGACATTTTTTAAAAGAACCTGAAGGATTTTGATGCCCAATTCCCTCAGAAATTCAATGGGACTTGGGAATCAGAGCCCCCAGGGTGCCTTGCCAAATCTCTCTGAGTAATCAGTATTAAGGGTTTTCTTTGGACATAAAATCATGTTCTACAGAAACTGAAGGGCGTAGAGGGGTGTTGGGGAAGAAGGACAAGAAATGAAAACCACCAAATTTCTGTAATACTATAACATACGTTAAAAAATTGCAGAAATTCTATAAGCATGAGATTAACTATCAGTAAAGATGACCTGGAACAAATCCTTTTCTTTTCGAAGCTGCTGCATTACACACTAAGCTTGTCCCATGTTACCAGTTGGTGAGCGAAAAAAGGCAGTGTGGAGGAGCAAGCCCTTCTACAGCAGCAGTGAAACCTGCTCCTTTTCCTAACATGGAATTCAGACCAAAAAACCAATAACTATCTCTTTAAAATGTATTTATGGTGACAGAGCCTTCAGCCATGCTTTGAAAGGCTTATTTTTACAGGCAGAGCACCTGCCTGTAACACTACTTCTGCTGCAGAGCTGTGAATAAGAGCTCTCGTTATGAGCTCTTCAGCTACTTTAAATAAAGACTAGAAGAGATGTGGCAGTGGAAGTGAGGGTGTGACTCCGGAGAATCACTCGAATTGATTTGTGTTTAGCACTACAGGCCGTAAGGACAGTGTCAAGAATACCAGGTCCAGTTTTGTGGCCCCTAATGTAGGAAGGACACTGATAAAGAGGGACAAGTTCAGCAGAGGACCAGCAAGATGGAGCCAGGATGTTGACAGTGGTGAGAGGAGGAGAGACAACAGGCATAAATTGAAACAAAGGAAAAAAGGAAATGAAAAAGGTTCTGACTGTATGTAAGGGAAAACTGTTTCCTTTCAAGGACAACCAGGCATTGGAATAGAGTATGCAGAAAGGCTGTGCAGTCTCCATCCATGGAAGTTTTTAACACCAAGTTAGACGAAGCCCTGTTTAACCTGATCTGACTTCAGAGCTGGCCCTGTTTGAAGAAGGAGTTTGCTCTAGAGACTTCCTGAGGTCTCTTCCAACCTGAATTTCCCTATGACACAGTTGGATTTGTGGAGGAAGTTTTGGGTTTTTATTTAAAATCTTCCCCACTCCTTTCTTGATCTTACCCTACCCATTTCTCTCAGATTATTATTTAGACTTACATCAATGTGATCTTCCAGTGATGTATAGTTCCTTTCAAGAGCACTTCTGGAAGAAGTGATTAGTAATTAAAAAAAAAAACAAAAACCAAAAGAAAACACAACAAACCAGCAAATACAATCAGGATACTTGTCCAATATGGTTACCAAATAGAGGTCATTCAATTTCTCCTAGGGTACAGAGAAAAAAGAATAATGATAATGAAACAGTAAATTTATGGTAGAGTTCCAATTCCATGTGTAACTTTGTTTATAAAATATGCCTCTCTGACAAAAGCAGGCACATTAATGCTTATAAACATATGATTTACCCAGGCAGTGTAGTTCTAAACTTCTCAGGTTCATGTCTACTTCCTTCAGTTTGAGACAAGAGTTGTGCACTGAATTTGGAATTCAGCAAACCTATACACCAAAGAGAAAAAGTGTTACTGAAAATACTTTGGTTGACATCTCTTGCATTTGATACCCAGAAAGTATTCATATAATGTTAGCAGCTGATCCTAACTGTCAAAGCAGCCCTGCAGTAAACAGGCAGTTTCTTTAGGAATTAGGTAGATCAGATAGGAATTGGGTGGATGAAAGTCCATTACAGTGAGTGCTCTCTGCTAGTGGAAAATAAGCCTGGTAAACCCTATAGCTAACTTAATGGAAAAGATAATTTTAAACACAAATTGTAAAATATGGTCTTAAGAAATATCCTTCAAATTGTTTTCTTTCTGATCTGAAAGGATTCAGAAACTCTAATGGCTTGCATTGTGCGAGTGAAGATAATAGTTGTTTTTAAAAAAGGATAGCTCTCTACCTCACCAAAAAAATGTGACATTTGGTTTTTTTTCATATTTTACTATTGAGTAAAAATGGATGATGGAAAGAAAGTGGGACTTACTCCATCACCTGACAAGTTCTTTGCGTCTTTTTGGTGGCCACGAAAGGATAGAAAAAAGCTGATCAGAAATTATTTTCCATTCTTGTTCTGCATGACCATTAAGGGTAAGTCGTGCTCTGTGGAAGTTGCAGTGCTAGTAGGTTTTAAAGAGAAATCTAAAGCTTAGTAAAATAGATCTGTGTATATTTTGGTCATAGTGGGACAAACAGGAGGAGAAGCGTTAACTAAACCCTCACCATGCTTGTTCAACAATCCAGCTCACTTCTGCTTGCAGGAAGGAAGTTGGCTGATGACATGGTAAGTGAATAAATACATACAGCAAGACTAGATTGTTTCTTTTTTCGTAATGTTTCAGCCTTTGCTGTATGCTTCCATATTACTCTGAAAAATGTAGTGCTAAAATAGGATCAGATTCCTTGTTTATTTCTCTCGATGATTCCCTATTACGTTTGTAGAGATGACATGTCAAAGATGAATTTTTGAACTGCTACTTCAGCAAACTCAACTGGTCTCTGAATTTCAGAGTCAGATTCTTTCTAGCTAAAGCATAATTATCACTAATAAAAGTTTCAGTAGGTCTAACTCTGCTTTCAGTTATAGCTAGGTAATCTTATCTTTTCTAAGTAGAATAAAGGAAATTCTTTTCCTCTTGGAATGATTCGATTTTGATTTTGCCATTTGCATTACAAAACTAATTCTTCACAATGCATGTGTTGCATGTCTTGCTTTCCTTTAGCTACTGTCTCTGCCATGCTAACGTGAGTAAAAATAGTACTTTAATGGTTATTTACTTATTTAGGTCACTCAAGTTAGTAGATACGATTCTGAAGATATGAATTTTTATGTGAGGAGCAGACTTACTGAATAAGCAGTCGCTGTTTTTACAGGTAGAGTACATGTTCAAAAGAGAAAGCTGCTAATACCACAGAGATAAAAGGATAATTTACACTAATTTATGAAGCTAATTAATCAAATGAACTAAGTATATTAACCAGTTGGTTATATTCTGATGAGCAGGAACAGTTAGAAACTTCTTCAGACTTTTTATTTTTATTACCATGACATGCTTTAACTTATATTGCAAGTTTCCTACAGTGATAACCCTTTCATAAACTCCTGACAGTGTAAACAGTTTTAATAAACGTGAAATGTGAATGCTCACAATGTCCAGGCAGAGTCCTCGTTGTATCATAACATTTTCTTAATAAATTACTGAAAATGAAAGATAGAGTTTGTGAAGACCCCTCTGGCTATAAATATTATGGGTATGAAAATATTTTAAATATTTAGTACATGATTATTAATAAGAATGGTAGGGATTTATCTGAATTTATAGCAAGTTTAAAAAAATAGTAAAGTTGCCATTCTATTCAGCTTCAGAAGATTCTGCAGTAGGAAAATGTGTTTCTGCTAAAATTATGGTAAATAAAAAAGCAAAGAAAAGTTGTTTTGTATTGCCTGCAGTCTGTATGAGATGCAGAGGCAGTGTATTTCAATGTTAGATTTGTTGGTAAAACCATCAGCAAAGATGGGACAAAATGTTTCAAGATAGATGATAGAGTTTTGTAGAGGCAGACCAGATAAGGGCACTGAAATCCTTTAAAGCAGAATTAAGGGTTCTTTTCTGATGTGGCAGAAATGCAGTGTAATGAATCCAATTTGTCTCTAAAAGCCAGTGCAAAAGAGACATGCAAAATAGATGAGAATTTTTCTCTGAATGTCCAAGGCAAATCTGTAGAAATACTTTCCCACATTGTAGAGTGCATAGCACAGGTGACGTGTGAGCTGCTTCCCAGGCAGACAGCTGTACAACACCTTGTTGACATAAGCAGCCAGGGTACAGGCTTCTGTCTGCTATGCATGTTCTGGGGCGTTGACACCACCTGCAGTAGCTGGCAAGAAATGAGAGCTATATATCTGGAATGAAGTTGTATGGCCAAGACTGGCATGGGAAGGTTAGGTAGGGGTAGGGCCTGAGACCTTAATCTGTGCAGTTAGCTAATGGCATGTGTTGGCATCCTATGTTGGAGGGACTGAGGTTGTGCAGCAGAAAGTTTTGAGGTAAGATGAGAGAGGAAATGATAGCAGTTTATCTGCTCCTTATTTAGTGCTGCTCATGACAGTAGCTGACTGAAGTAAATTTAGGAATCCCTGCATTCAATGAGATGAAATCCTGTTTGTCTGGATTCAGTAATATCTTCAAGAACTTTTGGAAATTTGTTTTCCATTCACATTTCATTCCTTCTTTTCTTGAACTTTAATTTCCTGCACCTTCATGCTAAAAACTGCCTACTCTGTCAGTGATGTGTCATGCTGGAAAAGAGAGAGAGCACAAGAGCAGAATCTAAAAAGAAAGGTCAGTTCTTCCTGCCCAGTCCATTTCCCACGTTGGAAGAGTTGAAAGGAATACCCTCTCTGATATCCTTTGAATCTCTTGTCAGCTGACATGAACTGAAGCAACCCTTAAACTACTCAACTCTGTTTTGTGGTCAAAACTGAACGGAGTCAGGAAAGAATAATGTTCAGAAGTGGACTTCTGGGTCTTATGCCACCATACAACACTCAGTGTGTAATGAATACAACATGCCAAACCAGTATTTCTGAGAGTATCATTACAAGAAATTGAAAAGAAGATGTTTTCAGATGTAGGAAAAAAAAAAGTTTGGTGATGATTTCCTGGTAGCTTTGAGAAAGAGGTATCCCTCAGTTTTCATTATGGCTTTGAAGGTGTCTCCTTAACATGTTTAATGCTGTCTAGTACAGCAGTCTTTGCCTTTCTGTGTTAAATCATTAACTGATGATACGCTGTTCATAGTTTCAAGGACACTTCATATTTTTTGCTGCTTTTAATTTGTAGAATAGTTCCTCCCCCTGGTAATTCCCCCACATTTTTATTGCATACTGAGTGGCTTCATTTCAAATGTCTTCTGTGAACTTGAGCATCTTTCAGGCTCAAACCATAAACTATGAGTGTCAGAAATAGTTATAATTTTAGGGATTAGTGCTTTTCAATGCATAGAATACATTTTGTAAGTTATGTATTGTGAGAGAGTTGCTGGTATCTTCTTAGAAACAGTTGCTTCAGATCAAAACCATTTCCCACTCTATTGTCCTTTACCATATCAAATAACAATTGAAACAGCAGCAGCAGCCAATGAACATGGATCAATGATATCTTCAACCACTGCATTTGTGTAGGTTTAATCCATTTATGTGAAAATCAAGTTATGCTGGCCTGTTTTTTCTTTACTGGAAACAATTGATAACATTACTTCAGAAGAAATTAATCCAGAGAATTAATTAGCAGAATCTAATATCCAATAAATGTAGTCTTGAGAAAGATTTCATGGGTGGTCAATTGTGACATTAAATGGAAGGTAAAAAAATAGATACTGTTAGCTGTTTTCCATAATCAAACAGAAGTGACAGAAAAGGAACAAATAGGATGACATTGACGTTGGAGAGAAATAAATAGGTCACTTCTTGTGCTGGTCATAGAAAAGCTTTGAGAACGATTTTTTTATGTTTTTGGCTTAGGCCCATATTTAGGGGCTTAAATTTTTGGAAGAAATAATTTAAAAAATAATAAGAAAAAGGATAAATCATTGTTTCCAGGCCAGTGAGTTTGATACTTTGATGTTGCAGAAACTGCACTGGTGTTTTAGGTTCGAATTCAGCCCTAGTCAGTGGGAGCCAGAAAAGTTAACACTTACTACCTTCATCATGGTCCCCGTGGCTTTTAGTGGTTTAAGGTTTTGCAGTTGAGGGAATTGGACGTTGCATATGATCAGGTAATGAAATTTGGCTGATGAGTGGTAACCTCCTTAGCTGTAGTTCTTGGATTTTTGATCTTGTGTCCAACCCCTTATTTTATTTTGTTGCTATTATTGAAGGATTGCACTTAGAAATAGAAATGGAGATCAGTGTGCTATTTCATGAGGGCTGTGTGTACGTACAGCCAAGCACTTTGAGCCAGATTTTCAAAGGTATTTAAGAGCCTGAACTTCCAGAGAGATGCCTAAGAGGATCTTTGAGAGACTGTCTGCATGTTTAAGCAGCTAAATGACTTTAAATATCTCGGATTATTTTTGAAAGATTTAAGGAAGTGTTTAAGCACCTTTTTGAAACAGGGTTTTAGTAAGAGTGAAGGTCTCTTAAAATCCTGAATAGGTCATAATTTTCTGGGGATGGGAGTTGTTCATGCACCTTCCAAAGAGGGAAGATGTTTCTAAAAATTGGTCATATTTCATTTGAGAACTCCTTTTTAAAAACTGGCATCTGCTACTGACTACAGTAGATGTAACTGTAAGGAAAAATAAACCGCTTTTCAGATAGAAATTCTATTTTAAGCCATTTCTTTCTTGACCCATAGGCCTACGTATCCCTGACTTAACTCTGTAGGCTGTAGCTTGTCACAGAGAATGATTCTGCTTTTGGCAGCTGTGCTCATTCAGCGTGTTTGCTAACTTAGCAGCAAAGTGCTGCTGTATTTGCTTTGTCTTGGTTTCTGAGCAATGACTTATTTACTGAAATATTTCTTTTTCTCTTGGTTTTTTTTTTTACTTATTGGAATTGATTGTGTGAGTGAAATTCAGGATGTTGTGACTGCAGGATTGTGTGCTGTCAGTTTTTCTAAGAGGTATTATATGCCTGTAGGACCTTGTGTTTCACTCATTACTCTGGCTATAAAAAAGAATAACTGAAACAGGAAAGCATGCTGTATTAATATTTATATTAGAAATCTTTTTGGTGCAATATTAGTTGTAAAATTAGGGATTTTTTTAAGATGTAAGGTTTTTTGGATTTAAATTAGTAGTTGATTTTTTCAGCAAAAAAGCCCTGAGGCCTGTGTAAAACTAGTGGCTACATAAAGCTGAAGAATCAGATGTCTGCTGGGCAAATTGACAGAACTCATTAATCTTAGATGCAGTGTACTATAGAGTCTGTCCTTTCATGCACCTGCCCATGCCTAAAGTAATTACATGATGGCACTATTAATACTGAAGAGCTTGAATGGGGATAGGGTTATCTTCTCTTCTTAGTAATTGATTGCTAGCTGATTAGTGGACAACATTTTTCCTACAGTATAATTGCCTTTCTGCTATTGTAGCCTCTCTAACCTGGGGGTTAGGCCATCTTACTGGTTTTGAGGCCTTGACAATAGCACTATAGCCCTCAAAGTAATGAACTGGAACTCAGTCACTGTGAATTCCCCAAACAGAAGATGACTAGTTAAATGTATTTCAATGATAACGTATTTTACAACAATCAGACAACAGAAGATTTGTTGCCTTCCCCCCTGCCTCCTCTTTCTATGCAGGTATTTTCAAACCCTCCAGTTCCTGTGTGGAAAAGCAGGCAGTTGACTTCTATTAAATCACATCTGTTGCTTGTATAAAGTTATCATCTAAAGCATGTCAGAACTGTGTAATAAGCTTGTATGTTTTTTTTGTGGCCCTATTGAAATAACATATCTATAGATTTGCTTCTTTAGGAGCAAACTGGTAGTAAAGGGTTGTATGAATTCTTCAATGGGGTCTCAAAGATCTGCTCATCTCTAAAAATGATTACGTTCTCATATTCTGAAAGTTCACTCTGATGTTTTTGTTGAAAGCTGGTAGATATTAGGCTGCAGCTCCGGTAAGTCTGGAAAATGAGGCATCTTTTACCATGAAGTTGCCTGTAGAGGGCAGATGATTTCTAGGGCTACATTGTGCTTCAGCACTTCTCTTGCCCTGTGACCCTGCATGCCAGCTGTACTGGCTTGGGGACTCAGATCCGCTGGTTCACGAACTTGGAATTGAAAGATTATACTGCAGGAAACTCGACAGATCTGAATCTTAGAAGTAAGTTTGACATGAAATAAATGCGAATTTCCATCCTCCAGCTTTCTGCATACCTTCCATCAGCCTTCAAGTTATCTTGCTGTGTTTCTCTTGTGGTATAAATGGGTGTTTTGTGTAACTCAGCACTAAACCAGAGTCATATTAATCTTTGAGCTTTCTTACACTGGTCCTGGACTCAAATGGGATGGAACATCACTGGTACAGCAAAGAACCTATATATACCTGCTGAACCATGTACTTCCTTGCTTAAGTATAATTTTTTTTCTGTGGTACACTCAAAAGACTAATTTTACAAATATCTTCTGAAGACTTCTGATTGACCCTGTTCAGGACAATTGCTTAGCTTGATCACTGAAGTGGCTGTCTAGGTTCAAATTATGGAACTGATTCCCTAGATTCCCATTTCCAAAGGTATTTAGGGGCAGTTTAAAGTATTACCCAGTATGATTTCCAGTATTCTTTCTGAGGAATACCCTTTGGCAGGATCCAAAGAGGAAAGTGCAAGAACACACAGTTGTCCACTGTGTGACATAACCTGCATGGAAGGACATTTCATTTTGTAACTTTTGTAAATTACCAGGTATCCTAAGGAATGTTGATTTGCTGTAGGAATGATACTAAACTAGTCAGAAATCTAAATGACTTCTGTCTTTCTGCTTGTTGCATGCCCTGCAAAATAATACAAACTTTGATGAAATGATCAAGTATTTTGATTGATGGCTTTGTAGTAGCCTGTGGGCTGTGAGAACATTCATATGGAAATCAAATCCCATGACAGCTGACTTTCATGAGTGCTAGTTTAGGCCTCAAGCATGCTTTCCCTCAGCTAATGGAGGTTTGCACCTGACAGGTGATTCTCAAAACAAACTGCTGACAGATGTGTAGCAGGTATGGAGAAACTATAGAGTTTCTCTGTGAACAGGCCGAGAAGAGAAGAGGTGTTAGAGGCCTCCAGATCTCAGAAGACGTGGAAAGGTTCAGAGGGTTTGGTTGCTGAAGAAAGTGAGGAGAGGCGAACCGAGTTTTGCATACGCTTGTGACATGACTACTTTTGCGATGCACATTTCAGATCTAGAAAATGAACCTCATAGGAACTGCAGTTGAAAGAAAACAAGCTCTCCTATGCAGGGTGTATCTGTGCTTCATGGCATGGCCAGCCTTCAAGAAACTGAAGTCTGTGCATCTGTGTAGGTTCACCACACAAGCCCACTTACGCTGGGTTGTTTAACAACTGCATATACTGGTTAGAGACACTGTAGTTTATGCTCCGTGCCCTTATACAGTGTTCAGTTGGATTGTCCTTTACACATTCGCCTGGGATTACAAACTGAGCCTCTGCCGTTCTCAGTGAGTTAGCATTCATATAAAAATGTCTAGCACACAAGCTGATGCAAATTGCAGCACTTTTTAGCATTTACAGGAGGATGACAGAGGATTAAGGAAGGATATTAGAGAGTCTTTGGGTCATAATAGAAGTATGTTGTCAGGAAAGGGGAAAAGCCTTCTCATATTTTTTCTCCTGGTTTCCTTTGTTTTCTGCAAACATAAACCAGCCTGTTCTTTGCCCCATAAAATTTAAACCAAGAAGCTTGAACTGTGTAATTCCTTAAAGCAGTTCTTATAGCTGCATAATTGTTAAAACCTCATTTGTTGAATGGAAGGAGAAAGATCAGTCTTTCCCAGTACATGCTAAAGAATTTTTAGAAAATATTAATGTAATATATGTGTACACTTATTCTAAGTGGGTCTGTATCATGTGTCCTAAAAAAAAATCTTGAAAATGTTAAGGTTACAAAATGAAACTTTCAAGTCAGGAAATGCCAGCATTAAGGTTGCTCCTTTAAAAACGTTTGCCTGCTTTGTGGCTGTGTTTCATGACCAATCTTTAATTACTGGATCACATGCTGTTTTTTTTCCTACAGGACCACTGCCTCATTCACTGCACAGATGGGTTATGTTCTCTGAGTTCAGAATTTTAGCTTTGTTGTTTCATGTGTGGCCCTAACTCATATTATCTGGGAAATACTCATATCCTGCTCTAATTAGAGAAATTTTCACTCCCACATAGGCTTATCTGGGCTGCTCACCACTATCATTGCAAAATGCTTTTCAAATATTTATATACATTAATTTTCATACTTTTGCAAGGGGGAAGTTTTATGTCGCTTTTACAAAGGGCCATTCTGAGCCACAGAATGATACAGACTTACCCAGGTATTTTGTCTAAGATACTCAGATCTGTTTTTTCAGGATGCTTAGTGGAGTGTGCGATAATTTGTATGTTCTCTGGTAGAATTCCTCTTGATTTTTGTCTAGTGTAGAAGTTTTTAGCACTTCTGGAAATTACAATTTGGACATCTAGAACCCAAAGGGCACGCTCTTTTTATCCCTTGGGCTGTTAGCAGTCACGGTTTGTAATAGTTGGGAAATCCAGAACAAGTTAAGAGGACATTCTTGTGGAATCCAAGGCTATTTACTGCAAGTTGCAAAAGCTCCCCATCACCTGCTATTGAACTTAGGACTGTTAAACAAAAACTAACTCCTAAGAAAAAAGCAGAAGAGATGAAAGGCATTTTCACTACCCTTAGTGACTCAAATGGACTAAAATGGCCAGATTATTAAAAAAATGGACTGTGCCTCATGAGACGCACACCTTCTTACCCCATGTTTTTTGCCATGATAACCTGAGGAAAAATGTATTTCTGAACCTCTGATCTGATTGATTTAGCATTATGATGTGAGCAAGACCTGGTTCCTGAAAATCCCAGACTTTGAATTTCCAGTCTAACTGTGTATTTGATGTCTTATCAATGCTACTCTTTGCATCTTCTTTTTTAATATTTGCTTTCCAAATTCATGTATTTACTCATTGAATCTACATCTAAGCTCCACAAAAGAACTTCTGAGATCCTTTGGTAAAGCAGGAGTCAGAATGAAGTTTTCAGTCCTTCATCTGTCTTGAGTATGAGGCCATCTTTCTTTTTTTCTTCTTTTTTTTTTTTTTGCTATAGATCATAGGAATTGCATTTCACTGAACGAAAATAAACCAGAAGTTGTACACCAGGAGCATACTTAATACTGTCCAGTGCTAGTGGGCATTCCATTTGCAACCTGAAGCACATGTGGACATTAGAATGTTAGCACTAAGGGGTTTTGTGTACGAATCCCTTCCTGTTAGTCTCAGTAGATGTTAATTTTTGCATGCTAATTGATGCTCTCAGATTTCAGCACCAGAAACATTTCATTAAATCACCTGCATAAACTTTTGCAGCCAGGGTTGGTAACTGCTAAGCAGGAGCTTGCCAACACATAACGAGGCATATGCTTTGTTAATGAAGAAAGATTTTTTTGTAGACAGCAGACAAACGTGGAGATTCGTGAATCGTGGAAAAATGGGTCAGCATACATGAGACATGGAAAGGAAAAGGATTGGCTCACATCTGCAACTGAATTGTGCCTGCCTGCACGGGCTCTTGGGCATAGGACTGGATGGGCCAGGTCTCTTGTCCATCCAGGCCCAAAAGCAGAGGAGACCTGGTGACTCTATGCTGAGAGGCAGAGCAGACCTGTTGCCAAGAATGCAGCCAGTCACATCCAGGGTAAAAGTTGTCGTCTTTACCTGCTGTGATGTTATGATAAAACTACGTTGCCTGTTATTTTCCTTAATGTCATTCATTCTCCTGTGATGATAAAATAATAATAAAAATCATCAAGCCAATAAAAACAAAAATAAAAAGATTAGTCAGAGGAAGACACTTTGTCTAGGAAATTTCAGCCCTAGCAGTTGAAGCTGGACATTGTGGCAAGGGAAGTGTCATGGGAAGTGCCAAGCAACCTTAACTACAGGTGATGTTACTGGCTCCACCTGTAATATATATTATCTAAAACTATTTAAGTGATGTTGTCCTTCACTGTCATATTTCTTATGTTGAACTTTTCGAATAGTGAGCCTGAAAATAACAAGCTGAGCTCATTAGTAGATTAGGTGCTGCAGTGAGTCCGTGTGTTCAGTGTTAGTTCTTGTTCTTCAGTTTGATAGGGTTTCTTTTAGAGAGCAATTACATCTGATTGACATGTTTTCATGTGCCTCTAGCCCTGACTCCTTCTTACTAAACAATTCTAGATCAAGGACAGTGACTTTTCTACTGCCATTAACTAAAATCAGGATCCAGGAGAAAAAGTTAAATACCTTTTAAGATGCAACTTGAAACAAATTATAAAATATGTATAAAGCGGAATATATTTTGGTTTCATATACTGTAGTTGTTGAAAGTCAAGTAAAAAACATAGTTTAAGGCATGGACATGCATTAAAATTAAGAAACAAATTCTGTTTTTTCTACTTCAGATAGGAAAAATGAAATTGAGGACCAAATCCTATCACTAAATGTGCGTATAGCTTTTCCATGTAATTTGCATTTCATCATTCACATTAAATGATGTAATTTAGTGAAGTTTTATATTAATAATGCTATTATACATCCTGAAATGCTAGTAAGTGGAAGTGACTTTTTTTAAATGAATCGTTTCACTGTAAAAAAAATGCATACTTGAGGATACCAAGTTGTTCTTGCCCACTGAATTTTTCTGTTTATGGAAAAAGCTTTAATTTGAAAAGGATTAAAGGCTTAAAAAGTAAACAAACAAAAATCATTCCTCACTTACTAAACCCACTATAACTGAATGTTTGCTTGAGTTTTAATTCAATTTGTTATCTTGTACTTTGTGGGTTTATTTTTTTCAAATTTAAAATATATTTATGGGTTAAAATGAAACAGAATTCTATTCCCCTTCTCCCTTTGCATCTCAGGCTCAAGGGATGTATTTTTACCTCCCTTGCATTCACCTATTATGATCTATTAGCAAGAATTATTTCATGAGTTTCTGTTTTGATGAAGTAGAAAGAATCTATCAGGATTGCCCAATGAAGAGGTTTTGCCTGAACACAGTGGGTAAATATAAGCAAAAACTACATTTGCTCTCCTTTTATAAAACAGTGGCTCTTTTTTCTGATGCATGTCTTGGGAAGCTGCATAACAATTCGTGTTACTTAAATGAGGCATCTTAAGAAAGTTGTGCTGTAATATTTAAAGATATTTTGGCTGGTCAGGGAGTGGATTTTTTTCATTTGTGGGCATATTTGTGAAGCAAAGAAAATTTTGCTCTTTTTTTGGATCCCATTTTCACCTATCTGTTATAAATTTGCAGAACTCCCTCTTAACTTCATGTATCTGTTTCACAGACTAGCATATCTATGACTTTTCTGTTCTCAGACCTTTTTGAGAACTGGGTTATTGTGTTTGAATATAATACATAGTCAGAACTGGCTTACAAATTTTTCTTATAGTCACTGGTGTGCAAAGTGTTGGTTGTATTTTCTTTCTGATTTTTTTTCCCCAGCTTTCACTGCTTAATACTAATTCTTAGCATTGGTATCATGGTAGGAGGTTTGGGATTATGATCAGCTGCTTTTTCTGTAGCTATATCTGGAGAGTGTGAATGCAGATCTTCACATTATGTTTCATGCCCATCTCATGAAGTGTCTTAGAGTTGGCTTCAAAACTGGAAGCACGTAAGGCTCGTATAGATAGTCTAGGTCATTTGGCTTGGGCAGATGCTGACTAAATTATTGTACTTGATATCTGTCTTGCCTTGAGGATTCTTGCCCTTGATTTTATATATACATATATGAAGAATATATATATACATATAAGAATATATAAGAATGCAACATAAAAATAATTTATTGGGTTTGCCCAAACCAGAAATGCCAGGTCATGTCATGCAAAGCGATAAGGGCGTTGATAGTCATTTGATGTTTTGCATTAAACCACATTAGGATTTGTAGTTGTATTAATTTAACCAAATGTGGTTCCCCATATAGTTGCCTTGCATTTTTCCTTAAACTAGTTGCTCTCCCACTGATTTCAGAAGCCTCTTACTTTCCTCTCCCTTCTATTACTCACACTCTGCCGCTCAGTTATGTGCTGTGCTATAATGATGTTAGTAACTACAGAGTATGCCAGGTGTACTTTCCTTTCTGACAACAAAGGGCCAAATGACAAAACTGTTTTGTTTCTATGCATTTTTCCCTGAAAACTTACCGTAAGGAAATTAGTTCCTTCTTGCCAAATTAACAGTTTAATATAGTAATTAGCAAGTTCTGCCAAAATATCTGTTCCAGCAAGGAATTGCATTTGGGACCTCTTCTATTTTTTCCCTTAAGCACTGACCACAGAACTTAATTAACTTCCTTTTCCATCATAAATTCCAGTGCAGGCAATGACCACTGTGTCCTCCCCCACTCCTACATGTTCAGTTATGATAAATTGTCCCTTACGCAGCCAATCTGGAGGCAGGTGCCTGTATGAATCTCTGGGGTTATACATACTGTACTATCCATAGGGCTGATGAATAATGATCTTTTCACTGAACTCCCCTTCTTTATTCCGCGTTCACGCTTCAGTGAAATAGGGAGATGGTAGAATGAGAGAGTTCCTCCCCTCCCAATTATACTTCTCATTTAAACTAATCTCTTTTGGAATTGATTTGCATGTGCATGCTGCCGGGTACCTGCATTTATCCCCTTGACCCACACGACCATTCCTGTGGTTCTGTTGTAAATAAAACCTTTGGGCCCTTCCAGTTTCTCAGTAACTCCTGTATTTGTACGCATTTGCATCAGTGTGTTTACTCTCCCTGCATTCCCCTTCCCTAATTGTCAATACCGCCTTCGGAGGCAGCTCTGGCTGAATGGCCATTGCCCAGCAGTTTGTCTACAGGGTCTTGTGTTTTGTCTGCAACTTTGCCTGTGAGGTTCTTATCCATAGAAATCACTAAAAATTGAGAACCAGTTTGAATATTTCAGGAGACTCTTTCTAGGAGTCTGTCTGTATCTCAGCACATCCGTTTGTAAACATTGTCATCAGACACATAGGAGCCAAAGTTTAATCACAAAGCAATGAAACATAAGTGATTATGTGTCTGTGGGAACATGTACATCCTGAAGTTACGGGGATGCAGTGTCCTTGCAAAGCACTGCGGTGGTGTGCAGGTGCACTAGGCTGGGTTTAAACAGTAAGCTAGAAGGACACAGTAACTCGGGGCCAGTGCTGCCATGCAGAATTTGCTTCTGGGACTGGCTTTAGCTCGCTTAAAAGTCTCCACACTGTGCTCTCTTGAGGTGAGCATCTCTGTACAGATGGATCCTATGTCATTGCATCTGAAGTGCAGACATGGCCTGAGTTACTTGGGAAAAGAAGTAACGACCAAATCTGGTCATTAGGCATTTCTGAAAACTTCGGTTCTTCTTTATATGTAAGCCTTTCCAGGTCTCTGATAACCTCTTTTGGTTTTCTTCCCCCCCTTTTTTTTCCTTTTGCTTTTGTTCCATTCTTTTTGAGCTCTGATTGGTAAACTAGAACTAGGAATTAAGGCTGGGAAGGGTACCCTTAAATAAGATCGGTATATTTTTTAATGCTTTTCCCTGCCTTAATATAGTGTATTTTTTGTTTGCTTTTAGGGTTGTGTTTTTTTTTTTTTAAGGTTGGTGATTCTGAGCAGACGATTTCATTGCATTGCTTGCAAAAATGCTTTTGTTTCCTTTATGGTGGCAACCTTTTGGTCCCCAAATTGTGTGTAAATACAGCAAACATACAATTTTCATTTGATGGAATTCCCCAGTATCTTGTTGAATTTATTGTAACTGATCACTCGGGAAAAGATTTTGGCCATGATTGACTCCTGTTCTTTGGTTACTTCCAGCACTGGAGAATTCCATCTTTTCCTTCAGTGTCAAGCATGCTGCAGACCTGACTGGTTTTGATACACTGCTCCATCACCCTTTATTTTAATCTTTTTCCTTAATGTTTGGGCTCCAGGACTTTTGCATATTTTAGTTCTTTCCACAAAATTATTAATTTTAAGTCATTTTCTTCTCTGCATTTTTTTCACACATTGCAAAATATTTATTTCCTGTTCAAGGCAGTTCTTTTTCTGTCAGCATTTTTTTTCTCCTTTCTGTTCCCATCACTCACATGCATGAGAAATAGGAAACATAACAGAAAAGGCAATGTGAACCTCCATATAGTCATTGTTCTTCGTTCAAAACCAAAGCAATCCATAATTAAATCACGCTCAAGTGTCTTGTCACCAGATTGCCGATGAGTGTTTTAATTACTATCAGGTTCCAAAAGGGGAGGGGGAAAAACCTACTTGAAAGAATAAACTTTGTTATCTCCTACTGCTGTATGTATCTTAATCATGTAAAGTTGTCAGTTTGACTGCCCTCTTGAAAATATCCTCATGAAATTACTTGATAACTAGTGGAGGGTTAAACTGAAGTAATATTTAACTACAGCTTGTGATTTCATTCGTTTTGCTGGGCAGAATGTCCCTAATGAGAAGTAAGATGTTTAAACTCCTTGCCTTTTTCACTTATTATCCAGGTCTAACTACGGTTTGGTTATTATCTTGCATTCAAAATAAAAGCAGGACATAGAAAAAAGTAGATGTCGTGCTGAGCCCAAGCATCATCAAACAAAAGGCTTCTTCATACTTAAAGGCTTCTCTCTGATGTTCAGATCAGCCCTTAAAAAAGCACAACAATTAATGCCAGGGGGTTTTCTGAGTTACTTTTGATAAGGACACTCTAAAGCAGGAAGAGTTATGGTAGGTGGTGTTGGTGTTGTTTCCTTGTTTAAAACAATCACATTCACATGCCTTGGAAATGAAAGTGAATCTTTTTCAACGGAGTAAGCTTAGCTTGTTAAAAAAGATGCTGGATGTTTTTATGGTGCTTCATGATATCGTTTCAGAATGGCATAACAAGTGCAGTCTCTGCTTAGGAAAGGTGCTTTTTGTCTGCTGAGATTCTTTCTAAGGATGAAGGAATCTCATGATCTTTTCTGACATTATTTATGCTATATTACAGTGAAGTAATAATCACCAATATTTCATTAGGGACTTGTGCTTACAGCCTGAAAATCCTAACAACTATCAATAGCAATGAATTCAGTATGTGGTATAGTCTTAATTGCACTTAAAAGAGCCTATTTGCTTTTACCACTTGAAAAGCCAAGGACTAATTATTTCCATTCGGGTATTATAGCAGCAAGCTTTGGCTTTTGCCTCAGGTAAAAAAGAGTTTTATTTTATTTTTTTAGTGCCTGATTCTTTTACTGATTGCAGTATTTGAAATGCAAGGAGGAGGTTCCAGTGATTTCCACTGTGGCAATCTGTGATTGGACTAGCTGTGAACCCACTTCTAAGGAAAATACTATGGTTTGTGTTGTTAGCTACATTGTGTGTACTATTGGCAGCACTAATACAAACTCAGCTATGCCTCTATATGTGCTATTAATGTTTAGATAGACCAAAATGCATTTCAGGATGGGTTTGTACTTCGTATTTGCATACTCCTCCTGTTTATAGGGAGAGCTGTGCAATGAGCTGCACCTTCCCACCATACTCTCACTTGAATCTCCTGGTTCACATACTTTATTTCTAACAATTTCTTTTCCTGCTATAGAATATCTTTAGGTAAGGATACAAAGTCATTGTTAGGGACTGAAGTAGCAAGGAACTCGGTTGTTGCTATTCAGAGTAAAATTTGCTCTAGCAAGTCCTAAATTGTCTAAAATGCGAATGCATGAGTTTTTAATGAGATGCTTTTTGTTTAAACATACCTTGAAATGTGAATGAGAGAGTGGAATCTTTGGTGTGTTGGGTTCAAGGCTGTTTAGAAGATTATAGGGTCTTTAAAAAGTAGCAGAACCTATAGCTTTATGTGAAATCCAGGTTACCTGTTGTTCATATATTACGAGAGGAGTTGATGAAGCTGCTATGTGTAAGAGCTGCCATTCATTTAGGGTAAAGATACAAAGCCATTAAAGAGCTATGTGGTGAGATAGCTGGGACACTCTTGAAAGCCTAAGCTAAGGCTAGGCCAGACAGGAGCTGAGCTACATGGAGGAAGGCATTTCATTCTGGACCAGGTGCAAAGCCAGAAATTGGGAAATTCATCCTTGTGGGGGAGGAGGAAGAGGACATTTCAGTGCTATGGGTGAAGGAAAAAGCAGACAGAGCCAGTATGGCAGAGGCAGAGGGAAGATGGGCAGGAAAATGAAGACGCTTGTACCATGACCCTGAAAGAAAGCTAGAAGGGAGCGCTTCAGCACAGGCTAGAAAAAAGCAGCATACTGCACTGAGCATGTGCTGCTTTCCCACTGTGTTCAGGGGAACAGGATACATATATTTTTGAAAATAAACAGCTTTGCATCAAAGAAATACCTGACTGTCATCAACTCTCCATGTAAAAGGGAAAAGAATACATAAGATACTGAATGTTTGCTACTGCTCTGATCAAAACATAGCATTTTTTCTCTCTTTCTACGTGTTCCAAAGAACACAGGAGGCTGCTGAAGCTACCTGCTGAGGGCCTTATGGCAAATTTTTGAAGGTATTTAAGCTCCTGAAGATATAGAGGCACCTAGTGGAGTTTTTAAAAACACCCAGGATCCTAACTCTCTTTGGAGACAATGGCATCTAGATACCCAGGTGTTTTAGAGAGATCCTTTCAAAGGCCCTCTAGGTCTTCCAGTGCTTTGGAAGGGATGCACCCTCATCCTTTAATGTGAACAGCTTTTGACTGTGGACATCCTATGGCTGATCTCTAGGGCTGACAAATGTATTGGTCTGTTTTCTGTATGGCTTATTCACACCAGGTGGCAATAGAAAGAGAGCACTTTTTTTTTTTTTTTTTTTTAAAAGACAAACAGGGCTAGAAGTGGAAGCTCAACTCTTGGATGACTTTTTATTTTTTCATAGTTCCCAGGGGTCTTGATAGTAAAAACAAAAACATCCACTCAGCTTCAAGAAAGTTGTGATGCAGGCTACTTGGGGATGACGTGTACAAGGCAGGAATCAAATCCAGGAAGTGAGATCTTTAGCAGTGAACATCAAGAATGTAAATGTAAGCTGTTTCTCAGTGTACTGAAACTCTGCCATTATTAGCACAATCAACATGTCAGTGTTCTGTTTGAAATGTTTATTAGGCTCCGTTTTTCTTTCTTACTTTCCAAAACACTCTGTGTTGTGCAGAAGTCACTCTAGGTTACAAGAGTTGGGTTTGGCTTTTTTTATTTATTTATTTTCTGTATGCAGCCACCTCTTGGCTATGTATTAAGATAACTGAAAAACGGCAAATACTTGTTCTTAGGATAAGTGCACAGTATTATTCCCAGGTAGAATCTATGGAATGCAGTTCTTCAAATGATTTGTATGTTTTACCACAGATGTCCTGTAAAAGTAAGTAAAACTCAATATTCAAAACAGCAAACTCAGCACAATTTGGCCATGAGTGAATGAAAGCTGATCCTCTTTTCAGAAATTCTTGAGTGTTGGCTTGCTCACTGAAAGAGATAAGTCTCATCATTGTTACTTTTAACTAGAAGAATGCAGAATATTCTGTTGTTTCCTAAAATCCTTTCATAAGCGCTGCTTTCTGCGTAACTGTGGCATCTCGGTAATTCTGAATATGAAAAAATCCTGAAGTTATTTTCTGTGTTAATTTCAGTGGCTGCTGCTTGCCATTTTGATTATATTGCCAAATTTTGAAGGTCACCCTGTTCTTAGCAGTCCCATCAGAACAAACTGCTAATGCTGACTTTTTTCCCGACAATGTAGAGCTTTAACTAGCACACAAGAGGAGTCCATCAAAACTTTATACTCCACTGAGTATTATTGCATTTGTAAAGATAATATTAATACGCAGTTCTAATGCTCAATGGATCATTATCTGGCAGAGGACCAATAATTGGGTATAAAACATTAACAACTAAAAAGGAATACTGATTCCTTTGGGCTTATAATTGTTGTTCATTACAAATTGCTTCCAAAATAGGCCTGCGCTGATTCATAGAGAATTAAGTAGATTTGGTTTAGTAATGTTTTCAGGTTTCTGAATAAATTATGAATGCATCTTGACTGTTAGAAGGAGCCACTGACATTATGACACGGTAATGAACAGATCGGCAAGAGGAAAAACAGCCTCAGCTGATCATCCTGTTCAAAACCTATTAAGGTCTGGTGAAATGAGAAGATTTTTTTCCTTCCATGTATAGATGTGCAACAAGTCATAAGTTGTGGACTTTAATAATATATTTTCTTCGCAAGCAATAACACAGCAATTAGGAAGTGCTCACTGAAGTAGAAATAATGGTAACTGCTGCGCAGATTAGCTTTGCTAAAGGGAGCTCTCAGACATACAGTAAAACAACATATTCCAGGTTCCTGTTGGTGTGTAATTTCTACTTTATTTACTTATCATCTCAGTTAAAGAGGACTCCTGGCAGTAATGAGGCTACATAAATGCACATATAATACTATAAGATGTTACAAATTATATAAAAGATAAATCTAATGATTACCTATTATAATGACAGTGCAATCACTGGGGAAATTGTACAGTTCTGAGAAGCCCATGGCTGGCAAAAATGCCACTGCACAGTGTATGCATTATTTCTGAGCTTTTGCTTCTGCGTGGCTGGTGGTAAGAGATGTGTAATTCACTTGGAAGGGAGCTGCTAAACGCAATGGCTCACAAATCTTTATCTAGCCATACTTAGAAGTACTGTGGTAAGTACGAAAATAATAATGCTGAAAACTTGGAGGGGTTTTCTTGCTGGAAGTTCAGAATATTTGTTACCACTGTGATACAAATGAAGAGAACAACTGCCAAAACGAATCTCTTGTACTGTAACTGCCTTAAAAATAAACATGCAAAAATTGCCACATACTGCAAGTTCCATCGCAAGAAGATATGCTCAAGTCCATCACTGCTAACTCAGGGAAATGGATATTAGTATCTCTGAGCCCCAGCAGAGTTTTAATCTTTAAAATCTGCAACGACTCTGATGCCTCTGATGTAGAACATTAAAAAAAATGTCAAACAGAATTTAGTCATAGATTAAGCATAGAACATTTAGAATATATGCTTACAGTAAAACATTTGTAAAATAGCAAATGTTAATTAAAATAAATTATAATTAAAAAGCACTTCAGAAGTGTCAAGTTTTGGGTTTTTTTCTTTTTATGCTTGATGATAGTGCCGGTATCCTACCCCCTCCTCCTGTGAAGACATTTACAGGACTGTGTATGTGATGTTGGATGCAAAGGCAATATAGGGGATCTGTTACACAGAGTGATATGAAGATGACAGAGGCATTCTGTGCTGAGTAAATTATTTGAGTAAGTGAAATATGTGAAAGAAAGCCAAAACTAAGATTTTAATAAACAAGTGACTAAAGTTAAACTGTTAAATGTTCTAACAGCTGAGCACTTAGTATTTAACATTTAAGTGCTTACTAATTTAGGAAACTAAATATGAATTTACTAACTGTAGCCACGTTGTGTTGTGAAATATTGGTCTTGAGGAGGACATAGTGATTTGTGGTGTGTTTTTTTTAAAAGAGAAAACAAAGGGGATATCAACTCTTTCAGTGTTGGTAGCTTGTAGTATGGTGTAGACTAGAAGTGACTGTAGACTCCATGGACGTTTTTGAGTAAGCCCTGAAAATGAATGTGTTCATGCTCTCTGTTTATGTGGTAGTGCTGCAGTGGTTGAAACTGGAGCTGGAATGGAAGGGTGCCAGCAGGATAGTAGCCGTGTAGTCTATAAAAGGACATGAATGGGAAATACTAAACATTTAATTTTTATGGTTGGTATGTTACAGACTTACAGAAACACTTGATGGAAAAGGAAGGGAATGAAAGTCAGTCATGACACAAACATTATGAGGAGTGACAGGGACTAGCCTCTTGGAGCTTCAGAGAGAAATGAGTAAGACACATTTGTATCTGAGAACATACTTTTTATCCAGGGAAAGTATTTACACCTCCAAGATATTTGTCTGACAAAGAGTTCTCTTCTACCATCCTTGTCCACCTCTGGAAGGTCTAGGTTGGGACTAGCTTTTTTCCTTCTCGTTTTTTCCCCCTCCATGACTGGTTTTACAATGAAGGGCACAAAAAGTAGCATCCTTTATGGAAATATCTAGGAACAACTGCAGTCTCAAAAGAGAAATTTCTGGAGAGGAAAATTAAAACACTAGTTAACAAGCAGCAAGGCTCGTAAGAGAGGAATTGTTAAGGTAATAAGCAATTGAGGAAAACTGCCTAAATGTTGTCTAATAAAGGTGTCTATATTCAGTTACTTTGAAGAAGTGTATGTATTGTTAAAGAATATGACCTGAAGTCAGTGAACCTCAGATGTGTTAGGCCTTGCACTGTGTTTGTGTGTTTGATTCCCAGAGAAGACTGAAGGGGCATACTCCTGCTCTCACTTTGAGATTTGCTTCAGACTGGTCAAAAGTCGTCAAAGGGAAGATGGACAGCTGATATGGCTGTGTCAGCTTGTTTTCCTCAGGAGCCTCCATGTCTGTTTGCATGATGCAGGCATACATTTATTACTGAAATGCCCATTTCAAAAGTTCTTTCCATGGGTCAGGATTTAATTACTGCTTTAAAAAATGCAGGAACCCCATCTTCCTTAACCAGTCACTCTTGTAGTATCTTTAGTGTCTCTACAAGATTCTATTGATGTCAACAACAGTGAGCCAATTTTTATATGACAGCCAGTAACTCTTCCAGCAGCTCTTGGTAAGTGATAATGTCTGAAACTAAAAGGCGTAGAAGACTCCCTGGTTGCTTCCCTGCAGTGAGAGTCATGTGATTGCCAGCTCCTGGCTGCAGCAAAGAAGATGCTGTCCTCACTTCCACACCAAGTTTTGCCTGGTTTGTGAGGTATAAACTAATTCCCTTTCGTGTGTATATATCTGGTGGTGTGGAACTATACTATCAAGAAATGTATGTCTTCAATAAGGCATGACAATTTATCAGTACCATAAGCTATAGATTATACCAGTGTACCGTGTCTGACTCAACCTCCCTGTGCTAAATCATGTCAGGATCTGAAATTCAGTGTTCCATAAAACAGAAAAGAGGGAGCCAAAATACCTGTGCACACAGGTATGTGCGTGTATATAGCTAAAAATTACAAGTCATTTGAAGACTCTAACAATCCCCGCTGAATCCTCTGCGAATACGTTTTTGCCTGGTTAGTATTCCAAGGGAAATGAGAGAAGCCCAGTCACCTAGGACGTTCACAGCTAGACCAGACAAAGCACCTCAGCATTTTGGAGCAGGAAGTGCTCCTGTCCTGGCAGAGGAATGTTATTAATGACCATTAAGTCTTTTGCACCTATAAGATAAATTCTGTGAGTTTCTGCTCAACATAGATATACCTCAGTTTGTAAAATCACTTTTCATGTTTTAAAGTGTCCTGTCTTATTATTTTTCAAGATCAAAGCCATAAGATGCAAGAGGTGATAAATGCATTAGTATAAGTAGTCTTTTTTAAAAGTTTAGGAATTAGAAATAACTCACATTGTATAAATCATACAGCATAATTATTGCATTTAAATGTTACATTACACTTATGTTTACATTAATTCTTAATAGGTCTGATTTTTTTCCTTCTGAAAACATAATTGGAAACAATATTTTGCCTCTTATTCTAATTAAAATACTTTAATAAATGTTTATTTAGATACTATGTCATGGAAGGTTGCAGCCTTGGCTGCCTAATGTAATGTAAAAATCAATTAGATACAGAAAAATATCTGTTTTTAATTTACAAAAACTAGATATCTGCCTGATCGCTGCTGGGTAGCAATATCCATAATGTTTTATATATTAAAATAGTAATGATTAGTATTAATCTTGGACATGCCGTAGTGTTTACCTATTCATATATTCAAAGGTAATCCGTTTCCTTGAATGCAGCTTCTGAGTTGCCATACAGTATCATTTCTTTACCACCATGTTTCTACAGTGGTTTGAAAGCAATTTCTAACATGCATCATATAGTCGAGGTTTATTTGTCTCATGCAGAGATCAGCACGCAAACATTGCTGCGTATGTAAGCCTTGTAACTAATTGCATGCAAAACAATGCAAAGATTTGAGCATTGTACAGCAATTAATAATATCTCTGCTAGTGTAAGTATGTTTCCTTCTCCCCATACTCCCTTCCTCCATGCCCCCCCAACCATAAATCATTTCCAACCTGTCAGAATGGATCTGTGCTGGCAAAGAAACAAGGGTAATGTTTCAATTTTCTCCATCTGGTAAGATATTTTCTGTTAGTTTTTCTCCCTCTCTGTAGTTATTGAATTTACATGAAGAACTATGTATTGTAGACTGAGATTCCCTGAAATAGAGTGGAGGAAGCATGACCTGTCTCCCACTAAATCTGAAGTTGTGTGCGATAGGGTAAATTCTGTCATGTTAATGTTACCGAGAAGTGTAGCTGAGGACCAGGCTGCCTTCCTGCACCTCCAGTGCAAAGGGAAGGATGTCGGTGTACTGGCAGAGGCTAGGATTGTGGCTGGAGGCCGAGTCACTGTACTCTAAGCACATCATTCCCTTCTTCTCAGTGTACAAAATCAATTAAAAATTAATTATCAGCAAATGCCTCTTTCTTTTCCTAAATTTCAGTCATTTCAGCATCTGGGCTTTCGCATCTGTGTCCTTTTTGTGGCTTAAACTGCAAGCTTGGTGGGTTGCTTTTGGGGTTTTTTTTACTTCATTTATGTTAAGTGTATTATTAATTACTTTTAAAAAATAACTCCGCATGGGAAAAAGCAATATCCTCTCTGAGTGCCAGATCCTGTGTTCATGATAGCCCTTGTGAACAGTTCTCTGTATTGCTGTGGGAGTCTCCATTACAAACTGACTCACAAATGATGTGCGGTTTTGTTACAGCCATTAAAAATAAAACCTAACTTTTCTTACTTGCACAGAGAAATTTTCAGTCCTTCTGAAGTAACCACATCCTGTACTTATAGGATCCATAGACAAAAAGAAATATCTGGATGTACAAAATAGTAAATGCTTTGGGGATAGTTCAAAGCTCCAGACCTTGAAGCACAGCAGCCCTTGGGGGAGTGGTACAGCAAGGCGTTGGTAGCAAAGATGGACTTGGCAATGAAGCTCTGCTTGGTGCTACTGCTGCAACTCTGCGCCAGAAACACTCTCCTGGGGAGCTGATTAAGGTCCTAAGTGGGAGAATTCCTCCCTCTTGCCCTTGTTCCTTACATTGTAGTGGCCAGCTTTTATCTGAGGATTTTAGCCAGTTTGCATCACTTGTCAAATCCAAGTGTTCAGGATTGAGTTGAAAGAAATTATATTAAAATTATGATGTAATTTAACACCCCATCTTTTGGTTTTTAATTCACCTTTGGTTGTTCTAGAGTTTTTGGGTATGTTCCGTTCATATTTTCAGGTTTTACTTCATGTTTGTGGAATCTAGCCACCTTTTTAAATAGAAGCTCAGATTCACGTTTATTCATGTGATTTCAGCAGTCAGGGCTTTAAGAAAAATAGCAAATATCACAAGATTCATAGGAAAATAATGACAGTTGGCAACTGTCGATTTCCTCTGAGCATACTTCCGTTAGGTTATTTGGCATAGTTATTTTATTGCAAAGTTTTGTTTGTATGGAAAGAGCAGAGAGCCTTGGTTTGAAAGAGAACAAAACCCAAGAAGCAGCAGACGTAAATTCTCTGTGAAAGAGCAGAGAGACAGCGTGCATGTGCATGCATGCCTCTGTCTCCATGGATAGTCAGCTCTGCACACTGAAAACAAAATGCTGTTTGACTTAACAAGTGGGGAGAGTGCTTAGAAATGTAGAGGCACAAAAACGTCCATGCAATTTCACAGCTAAATACACTACAATTATAATCTAATGCAATAACAATTTTAAGGGTCATTTAATGGCAAGAGATGAGATATCTTTTGAGTGGTAGAGAGCTCCCACCCAGCCGTCACCTAAACAATAGTTATGGTTCCTTGGGAAGGGACACATTTGGACAAATCGCTGACGCAGGGCCAGAATACTTTTTCAGGTCTTCCCTTGGTGTACCTGGAGTTCTTAGAAGATAAGGAAGACTTCAAGTTCACACATCCCCATACACACCCGTAGTCGCAAACTCAATATCTCTATCAAAAGAAAGTTACCTTTTCCTTATTTGTTGTTTGTTGTCTAAATATTTTCTTATTTAATGGTTAGTTACTGCTGTTGGGTTTTGGTTAGACTTCAGCATCTCCACAATGCACTGTACACAATGTTCCCTGTGTCTGGAAGAAAACTCCTGGGACATGGAGTTGTAGAGCTATTGCTAAATAAAGAGTAACTTTACTTTTTAATGAGGTCTAGGCATGTGGCAAATAGTGCACTATACTGAAAACACGAGGACTCTGGGTAAGGTCCTAACTTAAGACAAAAATAATGGGAGCACTCCTTTTGTCCTATAACTTCAGTCTCAACTTTTTCCTTTTAGTGTGTTTGCGAAGTCTGTGTAAGTCTGATTTGTGATGATGTTCATTCCAGCCCCTTGTGGTGCTCTGTGGTCCAGCAGCGACTGGGAGCACTTCAGAGACAGCACGCTTCCAGGTGGCACATTACAGCACCTCCTCTGGCTGATAAAAGGGAAGGATTAATAAGCTCCAAAAAAAGCCTCGTATCCAGTGCTTTCACCGCTGCAATGCTGTTCATTAACATGTTAGTAAGCATCAATAGATGCCTCCAAAAGAGACCAAAAGCAGCCAAAATAGAGGTGCTTCTTCCAAACATAAGCAGTGGTATAGAAATACTAGGTTTGAAAGGAGAGTTCCATTCTGTTTCATGGGTCTTTCAAAACAACGATGTAAGTCATCATTATTAAATCAAAAAGGCACCCTCTGTGCCTGCCAGCCTTTATGTCTGCCAATCACATTTCTGGAATGCTGTTTTTTCCCTTATAAAGCTAAAATGTGGTATCCTGGGTTGAGTGAGGCAGAAAAGAGGAGAAAAAAATTATTGAACTGATCAAAATATAAATCAGAAATTGTTAAAAAATGTTTGTGAAATATTTCACCACATTTTCAAAATTATGTCTTTCCAGTTCTGCTGAGCTACAGCTCTCACATTTTCCATTTATCTAAAGTATGTATTTCTTTTTATTCAATATGACATCGTCCTAAGAGAATGTTGACTGACTTTTCAAAAGGCAAAGTGAAATAGACAGGGGGCAGTTGTAAGAAATGTCATATAAAACAATGTGTGTGTACATGAGTAGAAAGGGAAAACCATGATGATATTGATGTCAGTTTAAAACATTAAGGAATTATAAGCAAGTCATTGCATTGATTTATAAAGATGTCTTCTGAGGCAATAAAAAGCGGGGATTTGCTTATCAGGATTGTAACTACTTGCCTTTGGAAATGCATGATCCCAATGGAAGTGCTGAGATTTACAAGGCAGCTGTATATGTGTAACGTGATATATATTACCGTTTGCTCAAGAAAAGCATTGAAATTGCCAGCCACTGGAGCTGTTGGTTCATCTGCGGTACCTGGGACATAAGTAGGTCCTAACGTTCTTCTTTTCAAATGGGTCACTGTTAGATGTTTCATGCCATAAAAGTCACTGAGACTGAAAAGCATGTTAACCTGAGCACATTGAGCTTTGTAGTGTTTGACCGAAGCATTTATGGAGGCAAGGTGCCAAATTCTTGGTTTTTTAGAAAGTTATGTGTATTGTAAGATTGCAGTTGAAGTAAGTGCTTACTAAATGTTATCATTCCTAGCCAGTTTTATTCTTCATCTACCGTGCAATGAGCTACTGCTGAATTCCCAGGCAGACGCATAAACCCAAAAGCAAAACACTGGCATGCCTATGAAGGAACGACAACAGAGTGTTAGGGCTGGGGCACTCTTCAAATTACATTAGTTTCTGAGTGCTGCAGAAATGCAGAAGCACAGCTGAGAAGTTCAGGATCAAATTGTAGTCACAGCTGCCCTATCACTGCCAAAGAGGGAAGGTGCCTTCACCTCCCTGGGCTTGCTCCTAGTTACGAAGACCTGCCCCCTCCTTCCACAGGCTCTGGCAAACTCATTGCTGGACTTGATTCCGTAGGCTGACCCTACCCTACCCTACCCTACCCTACCCTACCCTACCCTATCCTATCCACTTTGCTTGCTGAGTCAATTTTCCACTGTTTTTCCTAGCTGAAAGAGCTCAGGTCCAGGAAGAACCAGAGGCAGGAGACAGGAGTGTATGGTGGGGGGGACACGGCTGGGAGCAGATGGCAGAGTTGAGCCTTTCCTTTTTCAATAGCAGTAACCAGTGGGATCAGCTCACCATGTAACGTGTAGCTTCACCCGAAGCAGCAGATTCACCTCTGACAACATTCAGTTGCAGCGGCTTTGTTTCTAACGTGCTTGTAACTGATGCAAATATAATTACTTTTCCCAACGTATTTTATCACATTGAAGATTGATGTCTGATTTAATGAAGGGGGATAGTAAAGTTACTTTGTGTTATCTCTGATCAAGAATGAGAATGCTCATATTTTTCCCAAGCACTTTTTTGAACAAGCTGATACCTGGCAGCTTTTAATTGTTTTCCTCTTTTATGAGTGATAATGATCAACCAAATAACAACCTGCCCACAAAGGCATGCTTTATAAAAAGCCACCTGAATGCCAGTGTTTAAAGCAAATGGTGAATTTCATTTTGAGGAAATCCTGTATCCAGGGAACTGACCTCAGTCTTATGTTCTGTTGTTCTGAGATGGGCAAGGTTATCTAGCTGCTGCACTGGACAAATTCCTCATTTAACCTATTTCAGCCTGAAGTACATTTCAATAATCAGACTGTGGACATCTCTAACTAGGTTTAGAATACAAAAGCTGATGGAGGGAACTCTACTAAAGATACAGTTATAAGAAAATGCCAGAAAACCACACTAGATCTAATTATGCTCTGAAGAAGTAGTTTTATTTATAGTTTCGTTTTGTGCCTTGAACTTTGGTAGCACATCTTGGATCTATATTCAGACTACTTTGAATTTTAATTTATTCAGTCAAAAGCCAGGCCAGCGTTGTTTATTGTGTGGATTATATTCATGCTTACTGAAGAATTCACTAGCACTGAGTTTCTAATTATTGTTTTTATCCATGCAGTGAGATGTTTTGCATGTTGCCTTCTGACCACTGCCCAGCTGGAAATCATTTCTACTTTCATAGGCTTTTGGTAGTGAAGACTAAGAATTTTGTAAGGCGCGTGCATGTGTAGTACATTTGCATAGCTCTTATTGTTATGTTGAATATTTACTGGAAATATATTATACATTTCTTATTTCCTGAAAAAGTCAGTGATTTGTAGGATTTTGTCTGGTGGCACTGACTGTCTGGCCCAGCCATACGTGAAAACAAGATCTATGGCACAGAAACTCGTTTAGGTAGGATAAAGCAAACTCCAGAATTCTCCACAGTAGAGTTACAGTTCTGGGGTGTAGGACAGCTAGCAAAATTAAACACCTGGCTTGCTTGGGCTGCAGTTCTGGCTAGTCCAGGAGAGAGAATGAGAAGGAAGTTTCTTTAGTGCTTTCTTCAGCATTAACCAGAGGTTCACTTGCCATGCTGCTAGGCTCGGCGAGAGGCCAGGCGTGTGTCTCATCCAGGTATATCAGAATGAACCTTTTCTATGTTGTAGCCATGTAAACCAAAATGTTTTACTGCTGCTAAAATTATATACTTTTTATTGCAGAACATAGTGATAATAAATTCAGCTGCCTGCTCTTTGTTGATACAGTGTTTGAAATATCCTTATCCATAATAAGGACAATTGTTTTGCCTTCATTAAGCTCCCTGCCATTTTTTGCCATAAGATAAAGTCTGCTATGTATGGGATTTCTGCAAACAAAACAGTGCTTAGTTTTAAGAACTCTCAATAAACAACCGTTAGACTCTTTAAGAAGATGTTTTAAGCTTTAGAAAAGTTTGACTTTTACATTTCCCAGATGCCTGCTTTCATCATTGCTCCTAAAGTTCTGCCTTAATGCCTTTGTTGTGGTTTTGGATGTTTTGTTCATTCATAGTTTTAGCATTTTGGGTGAGATTTAAATAGTAATAATGTATTATTTTCTATAACTGTTTGTTGTACATGTGACAACAAAATTTTGTTTTGCTATATATAGGACTGGCTACATGGTCTTACTTTACTGCAGTGAAAATTCAGGTTCCTGCTTGAATTTCTTTCCTAGCCTCCCAGGTTCTTTCACAGGCAAAGCTCTCATCATGAGTGGAAACCGACTGACCCAAGGGCCTAAAACCTTTTTTTACTATAAAAAAGATGCCAGAAGAATGCAGCACAGTTAATGTGGTGATTTGTCTTTGCAATTTATTTCAATACCTTTTTTATCTGTGGCAGCACTGTGGTTCATGTGTTAATGTAGTACATTTAAACATCAGCAGATGGGGCCCTTGTTTCCTTTGAAGAATGGTTTGTCTTTGAATTTTATTTTTTTTAATGTCTGTGGCAAGAATGGATTTTTCTTGTTGTAACACATTGAATTAGTGTAGACTTTGTAGCAGATAGGGATCTAAACGCAGATCAGAATGGCTGAACTTTAGTGGGAAGCAAGTATTTCCAAATCTAATTTGAGATCTAATTTTCATGGCTGGCCCTTATTTCTGTAACTGACTGAACAAAAACCTCTGCTTTACACACCCCTGAAATTTTCTAAGGTTTGGAAACCAGCTATCTGCCTTGTGGTTGAATCCATCTTTCTACTGTATTTCGTAAATCTTTCCATAAGTTAAAGAATAAAGCAGATTTCTGTGTCTTCTCCATAACAGGCAGCACTTTGAAAAGTTATTTACAAAATGTAGTTTCCCTTCTCCCAAGGTGAAATAGCATAAAGGCTGCATAAAAGTGAAGAAACAGGCACTGCAGAAGCAAAGCAGAAATCAGTGTAGAGACTAATGCTTGCTTTTAACTGTTGCATCTAGGGGAAAAGCACAGGAACATGCAGCTAAGGGTAGCATAAGTCTTAACTCAATTTCCTTGCTTTTGAAAGACTGGAGTTATAAGTGGAATGGGCTGAATATTTGAGTACGGTAGTTTTGTTTCTAAGCTTGGTTGTCCCCTTAACTGATTCTTTTAGACCTAAAATACATGCATTTTATTTGTGAGTGAAAAATTGTATGGAAGGCAAAGCAATATAGTCTGATGCCTTAACCAATCTTATGAATGTCTTACAAATTTATACTTGTATTTTGCAAATGGGTGTCTCATAGTTTGGAATGACTTTTTCAGAGTTGTTAATCTCTCTGATCTAAATAAGAACCTTATTTAAATGTGGCTATAAAGTGTGTTTTTAACGTAGTGTATCATAGAGGGCAAATATTTCCTATTATTAACTTGAAACACCAAAATTGCTCCTTCTGTGCCATTCTAATCTGTCATGTCAAAATGACTGCTGCTTGCTTATGCCAGCTTCTTCATGTGCTACAAATGTGCACTATCTTATAGACTGCAGGTTTGTTATTTTGAGGAACAAAGCAGAATAACTAATACATCAAGACAACAAGCCATGTTTGAAAGAGGAACACACAGTTTGCATTTGTTGGGTATTTTGCCACTACTCAAGGGTTATACTAAGGGTTAAAGTCCTGCTGGTTCAAAACTGAAAACTACACAATGTGGAGACAGTTATTGGGTAAAACACATCAATTTGGTGCATCATTTATTGTTGCTTATACATAAAATTGACATTGGTGCAGCCATGACATATTTATTCTTTACTTTTATGTATGAGACTTGTTATTAATATTAAACACATTTTCAGTGTCTAATGATGCAGGCCATGTAAGGTCTGTCAAAAATTATTAATATTTTAATACTAGTTTTTTAGCTCAATTTTTTTGGTAAAGATATGATTGGTTTTCCAGAATTCAATGAGGAACAAACTTCAGGAGCACTTTACTGGTTGCTCATTTAGCTGATTTGGATACACAACTCATAAACAGTATGTCCCATAGAAAGATCACCTAAGTATGCCATTCTGCGTGAATTAAAATGATGTATCTGCATCATATGGTATAATCAGAGCATCCCAGTGCTTCCCAGTATTTTATTACTGATTTTCCCCTATATTCCCCTATATATTTGTCTGGAATGGGCCAAATTGTTCTGTTCTTTACACAGATAAAATATAGGGGGAAATAATCTGATCAAATCACTGGAGTTGTATTGAACTTTTACTGGTGTAATTCCCATCAAAATTTTGTTCCCTTCAGACATTGTGCATGGGCAGTGCTTTAACTCAAGCAGGAAAAATTGACTTGCACACCACATCGACTCCATTGGCATTTTTTTCCAAAATGGCAGTGGAGTATTTTTGAGGCAAGTGAGATATGACAATTTTGTTGGGCAACAAAACAATCAGGAAAATGTTTTTCTATATAGTACATCTTTCTTTCTGCACACATGAAAAACAATGTTTTTAAGGTGTGCTTGCAGTATATAAAGAAAGAGAAAACTTTTAGGGTAACCATGAACTATTTCTTACACAGTGTATTATGTAAGTAATGTAAAGAGAGACTGAGATCCAAGGACACAGTACCGTTGTCTAATTTAAATGATTATTATAGTGGCTTATTGATCTCTTTACTCAAAGCACTTATTTTTGTATCTCTTTCTAGCCATATATTCATCAGGCAAATGATCAAATGGAGTTTCACTTCCTGTTCCTTGAGGGGGAAAGAAAAGAGGTTTAAAGCTTTGAGTAGGAGGAAGGGAGGGAAAGAAACTTAACTAAAAGGGAGGTTACTTTCTTTAGAAGTAGGGAGCTCTGCTTTAGTCGGGAACTGAGATAGTGCAGCTGTTTAGAGCAGCTTACATCTTTGGAAATGCTAATGGTCATGATTTGAGTGTCATTAGAAACTGTTCTGTACATTGTTAAGTATAAAAAATTGAGGAAGGAAGGGAAAAGGGTTTGAAGAACAAGGCACTTTTGGAAACAAATATCTTATTTACAGTAGCTTTATCTAGGAATTTCTACACATATAAGTAGTAAGTAATAATCATTACTAAGCAACCATGAGATTATTTATCTCATTGTACCTAGCGGATCTTCTAAATCTAGTTTATCTTGCAGTTTGGTGCTCTTTCTTTTTTTTCTGTTAGAAATGTATTAAAATCAAAATGTGAATTTTGTAGGTTAATCTTAAGACTTTCTTTGTAGCTCTTCTCTTGAAAAAATCTTTGGTGAATTTTTCTAGTGGATGTTGATTTTGGTTTCTGTCTTCTTGTAAGGCCTCCACAGAATACATTGAATAAAAGCGATAAGTAATTACCTCTTTTTTTCTAATTTGATGAACAGATCTGGGTGTGGTAGAGGTGTTCCTGTGCTGGTTTTCTTGCTAAAACATTGTAAAAACTCTTGCCACAAAGCATAACAGTGAAGGGCTGTCTGACGTAACTCAGTATGGAGTAAATTTTGGAGATGTTCCATTCTTAGCATTTCTGAGGCTATAGCTCTATGAAAAGGGTGGAGGCTTTAGGTGAAAAGGGCTGTTGTGGGATTTCCTAAAGGAGAGCACTGTGCACTGGTGATGAAAGAAACTCCCACACAGTGGGTCAAGAAGGGAATCTCCTCCAAATTCGAGTTCATACCTCTCTACAGCTCTTCAACTTTAATGAGAGGGGGTTGGACATATTATGTTTTTTTTATTCCCTACAAAACCTGTTTACCTTAGAATTATAAAGAAGGGACTAATATAAGCAAATATGTATTTTTGTCTACCTTTTGGAGCATGTCAGCAGAGCTGGTTGTGCTTAGAATATACCCTACTGAGCTTGGATGTTTCCCCAGATCAGGAGCTCTAGCAAAGCTGGTGCCAGAGCTGACATTTTTGTTGTGTGTCACTGATCTAATAAAATGTGGCAGGCCTGAATTTCAGCATACCAACACCCTGCTCTTACAACTGGATTTAGTCTGGAGAAAAGGAGGCTGAGGGGAGACCTGACTGCTATCTACAACTACCTGAAAGAAGGTTGTAGCGGGGTGGGTGTTGGTCTCTTCTCCCAAGTAACAAGTAATAGGATGAGAGGGAATGGCTTCAAGTTGCACCAGGGGAGGTTTAGATTGGATATTGGAAAAAAATTCTTCTCCAGAAGGGTTGTCAAGCACTGGAACAGGCTGCCCAGGGAAGTGGTGGAGTCACCATCCCTGGAGGTATTTAAAAGACCTGTAGATGTGGCGCTTAGGGACATGGTTTAGTGGTGGACTTTGCAGTCCTAGGTTAACGGTTGGACTTGATGATCTTAAAGGTCTTTTCCAACCAAAATGAGTCTATGATTCTATAATTTTAGGTAGCACTTAGCTGTGCTCCTGAGGAGCTCAGCTGATTCCCAGTGCAATCTGTTCAAGACTGCAGAAAGTGTGACATTATTAATTGTAACTTGGGATTGTCTGACTTAAAATATTATGTTTTAAAACTTTATTTACACCATGGTTTCTTAGTTTGGTTTTCACCACAGCATTCTAAATGAATGATGTTTGATGTTTCACAATCCTTTAAATTAATAGATAACCGTTTACAATGTTAACACTATCTTAATGAAGATTTTTGCTTGGGATTACAAACAGCTGCTGGAAATACAGTTCATCTATCATTCATAATCTTTTATTAAATTTGCACCTGGCAATGCAGCTATAGTTAAAAGTCTGTTAATTATGAGACCTGTATTTGGGAGGCCTGTATGATTTCCAATCATATCAGGCTAGAACTTTGTATGCAATCTTTTCACTAGAGTGGACTGGACTGTTTTCTTCTTGAGCGGGTCAACATTTAACTTCTTCCCTTCTCAATAAATAGGTAATTACTGAAGATTTACCTGAAGGTGCCAAGTAAGAAAAGGGGTAGGGGTTTTTTTTTTGCCTTTTTATCCCACTCTTTCTGAAGCTGCCTTTGCCTGGAATGGAAAAACATAGAACAGAACAGAGGTGAAAAATAGTTCATAATAAATGATTTAACATGTGTAACTTTTTTCATTTGTGAATTGTCTATGAGCTGCTTTTGATTCTCTCAAATGAATTTGCTATTCAAAATTATTCACCAAATACTTTATCTGAATAATTTTTGGTCTGGAGATTGTTGGCAAGCAGATTGTTGCATTGATTTGAATTTCTAATTTCAGATACCACTCTGTATATGTTGATTAGATGTAGTTAAAGTTTATGTTCCCTGTTTGGAAAAGAAGGTACTAGAACTCTCAAAATGAGATTTCCAAGCTGAATCTTGGTGTTTGCAAGTTCAGAATTATGAGTGAATGGGCTGGTGACTGCTCCTTGAGTGTAAACTCACCTAACAAAGTCTAAGTCTGTTGCCTCCCTCAGAAACAGTTCTCACAACAAACCACCACAGTCACACACACGCAAAAATACATATATGCAAAAATGCGCATATTTTAAAAAAATTAACTTAGCTTGACCTTCTTTTATTAATATTTTTAGTTTTTAAGATCCAGTAGAGTGTACAGATTGCCTTTCTCAGGGAGCTGCCATTGTCAGGGAAGATCAGGTTGGAGGCTGGTAAGAGGATTGAAACAGCGTACAGGAGCAGGACTTGAAAGGGAAAGCAGAATATTTCATAGTAATAGAATAAATAAACCTGCCAATTTAGGGGCCACATTAAACTGTCCAGTATTGCATTATTTTAGGCTGACAAATCTAATGAAGAATATAGGAGGGATGGATGGGCAGAAAGAAAGATGATTCAGTGTTTTGTTTTTATGTAGCAGTTTCATACAAACTATCTCTAACCAGCTTACCAATAATGAGATATTGCTATGTGGAGCTCAGTACAATAGCTTTTACATTTGTCACACAGAAAGACAAGACAATGTCTTGAAGAAAGAGGGATGGAGAAAATGATGAGGAGTATTAGAGAAATGGTACGAGTAGGGAGAGAAACAGAAAAGCACAGAAGAATGGCTATGAATGAGAGGTGATAACGTGCACAGTGGAACTAGAGCTGGCCTGCTGGATCATCTAGTCTGACATCTGAAATATATTACAGGAGTGCTTGCTATCTTAAAGAAGTTGTTGGCTGGCTTTCAACAGGCGTTAATCACTCACCTTTTGCTTAATTTTGTGACTTTGAAAATTCGTGTTATACTGCGTTTTGGTAACATTTCATTGGTTTTTTGCTACCACAAATGCTTCATCTGTCTTTGTTGGCAGTGTATTTCATACCCAATGACTGGATTAAATACAGGCAAATTCTAAATAGAAAGTTCAAGCTTGATTTAAAAATCAGTAGTGATTTCTTAAGGAGGACCAAAGCTTTTAACTAGATGGGTTAATACCTTCCTGTGAAAGAATAACCCCTAATTATTAACTGTCATATTGATCTGGCAGAAGAGATGCAGTGGCCTTAGGAAGCAGGTGTAGTCAATTGGATTCCCAAACTAAGTCCAGAAGAAAAATTGTCACTGAAAGCATGTTTTGTTTTGCTTTAGGAGGTAACTTGATAGTGATTGTGGTTGTTGTCACACTTCTGAATTGGAAAGAGTCTGTAACCCTTTGGACATTGCTGATATTCAGAGCGGCAGATCAAAACTGTAGAAGATACTACTGTATTAAGTAAACTGTTGAGTAATACATGCTAATTTTTGAAAACACGATTAACAAAGGGAGTAATTTTGGCAGTTTTTGCCGGGGAGTAAACAGAAGACCTCAAGGGGAATTATGGAGAGGGAACTTTAAAGGGAATTTTGGAGAGGGAAGGAATGTTTAAGGCTCAGGGCTGATTTCAAGTTTTAATCTCATCAGTAGGGTAAAGATTAACTGTGGCCTGGCTTTACATACCCATGCAACTCCACTGAAGATGAAAATTGTGCTGACACAAGTAAACAGAATTTAGATCATTCTTACAGTCAAAGTCACGATCCCACTAAAACCCAGTGCAGTACAGAGGCTTGCACTTTTTCAGGTTTTTTCCTAGCCGGACGCACTGTTCCAGTGGAGATTGGGTTTCACAATTTGTATGCTTTTTTTTTTTTTAAAGCAGACTTTCATCATAAGCCTCTTTTCTTCAGCTCCATGTGTTCTTGAAGCTTTTGAGGTCTTCCTGAGCGCTTTTGTGAGTCTTTTAATGTACCTCTACTTACAGCCTGATTGCTGAATGTTTTGTGTGAATATTTGCAGTTTGGATGAATAGCTGAAGGTGCACCAAATGGCAGCATTCAGAGGTATTTGACCAAGAATGATTGACAGTGTCTGTAACTACTTATTATGTCAAGGCTTCAGCTCACCGATTGATGGGAAATGATGTATAATAAATTAGAATGATCACACATCATTTCCCATCGATTGAAATGCCAAATCCTTTGATGGAGTAATGAGTTATGGCCAATACTACTCACTGTCTTAGTGGGAGATTGATTGCATATCCCTTCATCAATGTGATCAAACAACTAAGGAATCCAAAGTACACATGTAGCAGACAAGTTCTACTGCATTTTCAGTATAAAGAGAGAGTATAAAGTCAATGTATTGGTATTATCAGTGCTACCTGGGTATATGTTAAACATGAGTAAACATGAAAATGTGGCCAAATTTATTCAATGCAGACATTTTAAAGGAACATAAACTGATTCCCTCTCAGTTTCATATACCAACAGAAGACTACGGATGGGATCGAATTTACCAAATCAGTTACACAATAAATTCTAATTAAGAAAATACTAACTAATGAAAACTCAGTTCTTGCTTTAAATTTTTCCTGAATTGCGTGTCCTTACAGAAATTAAAATTCATTTGCTGCGACTGAGGAAATAGTAGGTAGAGGTATATCTCCAGGAAAGTCCATGGCCCCCAAGTCAGTGAAAGGAAAGAAAAGTTTCAAACAGTCTACTGAGAAAATCAATTGCTTTAGAATTCCGTATTTTAATTCCCTTTGAGAAAGTTCTTCATCTCCATCTGCATATTATAACATTAGTGATTTGTACCAGCTAGTCCCTCTATCCTTCTCTCTCAGGAAAGATGCTTCAGTGCAAACACGTGTACACACACACATACTGAGCAGAATTTAAAAGGCTGCACCATAGTAGCTTGTGCCTATTCCAGTGTGTTATTGCTTATACACTCAGTGTTTCAGACATTCAGTTTTACTTCACGTATAGCGGTACTCTCCATTAGCAAAAAAACCCCACCAGAAACTAAAGGCTAACATACAAGGTAACGAAGCTGAAGAAAATAGAATCTACAACAAAAGAAAAAGAAGAGCTTTTTCTTGAGCTCGTGGATTGAACACAGAGGCCATTTATTTTTCTTCACTGTTCTTTTCAACTACTGAGAAGTCGATGTAGTCCTTCTGTGATGAACACTTCTGAAGTAGAAAGCAGATAAATTCCCTTAGGGAATGAATTGCAATAATTTTCTGTATTTAAATATTATTTTATATGTGCATAAAAGCTGTTTTTTGATGCACAACTGTTCCGTGTTTACTGTGAGAGAATGTGGTGATGAGGAAATGTGGACTTGTTATGTACTTAAGTGAGTTTAAAATATTTTGTAGATTAATTTTCATGAGACAGAACTCTATTAAAATGACTATTTCTGGATTGCAGTTGCATAATAAGGACTGGTCAACAGAGCAATGGCAACAGTATGAGATCAATAGATGGAAGCTAACTTTAAACCAGGTACTGTTACTGTCTTGCCATAGCAGCATGAGGTTTAATGTGGACCAATTAACCTTACCTGTCATGAAGATTTTGCAGCAGGCAGTCACTTTCAAAGTGCTAGAGCAAGACAGTTACTGAGATTGGAGCTAGCTAATTTGAGCTCTCATGAGCATCTATGCAGCACTGCAATCACTACTCTTACAGACTATGTAACCTCTGCAATGTGAAAGCAGTGTGGTCACGCTGCAGTACCGAGGCTGCAGGCAAGTATTTGTAAATTACAAAATGTTGGAATGTAGGTTGCTTGTGGTACTAAAATTTTGTCTCTATATGCATATTCACTATGGTAGAGCCTTTGATTACATGATCACCTGCTATGTTTTTCTGC
Organism: Psophia crepitans; assembly: GCA_013399095.1. NCBI lineage: Eukaryota > Metazoa > Chordata > Aves > Gruiformes > Psophiidae > Psophia > Psophia crepitans. The sequence continues at coordinate 716,900 of VWZZ01003251.1, forward strand.
TGCCTTCTGTCTCATTCAATGCATAGGTAGCAATCATAGACAGCAGCAACTTTTTAATATCTTCTTCCTGGAAAATGCACAATTCTAAGTTACATGGACCTCAAACACAGCTACCCTGGGCCCTGACAAGAATTTCGAACTTTTGTTCTTGAAATGTAGTGAACTTTAGGACTAAATGAGTACACAGCCTGCTTTCCTGACACGATTTGCTTAAACTATGAGCTAGGTCAGATGGGTACCAGAAAGTGGTTCAAGGCATCTTTCTCTATCTTCTCCATCCATCCACACACCCACCTAGAAAGGCTGTCTGTCATTGGGGTTTCCAATACGTTATGGGCACCTGTTCAGTTTCTTTGGCTGGGCATAGACCCAGCTGTATATTACAAGCCATGTTGCTCTGCAGATAACATTTTGACATTCTGTAATTATTGACTGCTCAACAGAAACAGGAAACCCCTTTCTTTTTTCTAGAAGTTTATAACTGTACAAGACCTAGGCAAAATATACAGTGACAAAGAAAGGATAGTTCTGTGGGTTAAGAACTTCCTCTCTGTCCCACTTCTAAAGCTTCCTGTAACGGTGACATGATTAGAGTATATTATGGATGCCTCCAGAAAACCTTAATGTAAAGAATTCTGGTAGCTATTATTAGTGACAGCAGGCCAAACTTAAAAAGGAGCAACTATTTAATAGTTAAAGAATTAATTTTAAGAACTGATTTTATATTCACATAATATATGTACAGACACATGAATAACAGAATTTTAAAAATTCAGCTCTGTATTAAGATTCAAACCCAGTATTTCACTTATTGCCGTTTGCCTTTCATCCACTTGCTCTGTTAGAAGCCATTCTCCTGCATTACTCATTACCACAACAGCAGCACAATGTACACAGTGCATAGCCTGTTCTTGAAAAATATATACCAGCTTCCAAATTATTTTTTAATATTTTTTATCTGTAAGGAAAAGCCAAATACATGAAAATTGGTAGAGTCACTATGCTTTGGTTTTTTATACCCCTGTAAGTCACAGCAGATTTTGACCTCAGATGTTTAACTTGCCTCCCATGAAAATCAATGTGGTTGGCGCATCCAAGTTCTCATTTAAATGTACATTGAGACACTGAAGTGCTTTTTATAAAAGTGAATTTTTGACCAAGTACAGTAAATTGTAACAGCTTCTGACCCTGTTACAATAAATACATAATTTATCACAAGTACTCCACTAAATACAATTTTTTTGAAGTATCTTGGAGAGGTAGTTACTTGCTATGCATATGCAATTGCCACTTTTTAATATTTAAATATCCTCGAAGTTTTACTTTTTTGTTCAAAATGAGAAAGGCACATCAGCTTTCATAGCTGAATCAAAATCAATGTTAAATAATTACAAATGAAAAAATCATCTGAAGCTATCCAACATGTATTTTTATACATTATCTCAGAAGGTCAAAACTAAGATTGAGAAAACAGGCATGAATACAAATTGCTTTCCCATATTCAGGTTCCTGTGGGTTCTTTTAGTTTTTATGGATGATTAAAAAAACTTCAAAATGATAGGGCTGCAGGAGGACAGCAAGTTCCAGAGCACCACACAGCGATGTAAGATTCTGGAGAGTTGTCCTGTTACCAGGCTCCCCTTTGCGCAAATGCCATGGAATTCCTGCCAACTCACAGTATTATCAGGGTTTAATTAGCACTGAGAAATATGTTAGAAGGCTTTGAACTTTGGGATAGAGAAAAATGTATGAAAATCTCATAAGCAGCTGAACATAAGGAAAAAGTGGGGATAAACTTAATTGCGATGCTATTATTTAGGTTACCAAAGAAGCTGAAGATCTGGTGAGGAAAACACATTGTGACAAATTAGCCAGGGCAGACCACTGTACTAGTGAGGCCACACTTCTTTGTCTACATTTCTGCATATCTCTGCCTTAAGAACTACAGGTGATTGAGGAAAAGAAAATGGGAATATTAATCACACTGCATATTTTTGGTCTTTATTAGTCCTACTTGTATTCCTCCACTGCTTAGAAGCCTTCGTCGTAGATACCATTCCATGTATTTTATATATGCTACAAAGGGCAATCCGTGGCCTAAAGAATTTACTACCCTATGCATGAGCCAAGCCATCCCAGATGGGTGCAGGCTGATGCAAGTACAAGAGGCTGTCTTGTTCAGTATGGTAGACAGTGGCCATACCTTAACAGCACCTTTTTCGTTGCCCACCGGTGTTCCGGTGTAAAGCATTGGGAAAACGGTTAGGTGGGGGATGCTTTATTTTTGCAGGTGTTTAAGGTTGTACCAGCTCAGAGAGATAAAATGCTGAAGTGCTTGTTTGGAAATTAATCAAATCCATGATGAAACTGTTTCTCCCTGCCATCTGATTCTCTGATTCTTTTTGTGGGAATAAGGAAAAACTGTGTCTTGTGTCCTGCCAGCTCTCTATAGACTACCACTGAGTCTATAGTGTTTTCTAGGCAATTGCTTGGGAAAGCGCAGATCATTTACAGATGAAACCTCTCAGTTTTCATTACTCAATAAAATGCACACAGACAAGTTACGCAAATAACAGTACCTTTAAAAGCATTTTTTTAGTGCTATAATGATGCTCAAATTAATTCAAGTGATTTTATTAGAGATAAAAATTATTGGAAATCCTGGTTTCTTCTATGATGCTTCTGAAACTATACCTAAGTGAAACATTTTTACTTTAGATCCAGAAATAAAAACTTCTGGCATTGCTCATCATTAGAATTTTTCCCCTCAGGCTTTGTCTTTATTAGCAGCTTAAGAGTATATTTAGCACTGTCATATGTGAGATCTCTTCTGTTTGCTAAACTAATATGGGATAAAATGCCTTTTTTTACAGTGTTACTCATTCATTATATAAAAATGAAAGAAACTACTTCAGTGTGTATATAGAACTACTCTCTATTTTTATGACAAAAGGGAGGTGACAATACACATCCCTTAGGCACCCAGGGGTATTATGTAAGAGTCATTAGTGTAATTGATATCCATATAAAGAGTGTTGTATCAAACATGATTAAAATGTGCAATATATTACAGAGGTTCCAGTGTTCCAGCTGCTTTGTTATAATCCTTCTTCTGATAGGTATGTTTCTGCTTCCTTGTGAAAAAGTAAAACTATTTCAGAAGAAAGAATCTTTTCCTTCTTTACTAATTTAAGGCACAATTTCTAAAAGGCATATCTTGTCGTATATATATGATTTTCTCATGTACAATGAGGTGAACATTTACTGTATGTCCACTCATGCAGTAACAATTTAATCAAGAGAATTCCTTGTTTTATGAAGACTTTTTATTAGGGATCATTTCCACAGACTGCTAATAGGCCTTACCAATTCTTGTAATAGAATAAGTCTCTTGATGGCATGCTACACCTTGTTAAGAAAAATAAACTCACAGAATAGATTTTACGTCCGCTTCCACCTCTTTTACACCAGAATGGTAGTGTTGCATTTATTCTCCTGAGAGACGAGGAGGTGTACATTTCTAGACAGGGGTTTTAACTTTCCATTCTTATCTTTTTGTTTGTTTCTTTGGTTGTTTTTTTTTTTTAAGGAAATTTTAAGATATTTTTAATGTCTAATTTTAAATATTGTTTCCCTTTTCTCTGTCAAACAAATACCTTTCTTCAATGCCCTTCTTTAAAGACATCTCAATGCAATTTTTCAGGAAAAATCTAATATTAGAAAGTAACCTCTAAAGTAAAAAGCTTCCCATTTTCAAATACTGGCCAGGCAAAAGGTGGTCGTCAGATAAGAGGCAGAATGCCTAGAGTTCAAACTGCGGGGGACCACAGTCACAGGACAAGATTTCCTATGGCAATGCCAGTTTCTAATGGATGACCAAGCATGAGTTTTCCACATGCGTCTCTGCCCCAAACTTGCTAGTCATTATAGCTCCAGCCCTGCAGGGTTCTTTAGCTCACACCATCACAGTCTGCACCTTTTAAGATTCAGGGTCCCCGAAACAGTGTCATACAAGACATATTCTTCCTTCTGTGTCCAGTTTAGATTGCAAGGTCTTCATTCTTTTCTGGTTATAGGCGCTGAGTCCCTTGTTGCCAACTGGAAGCACAACGTTTGCGTGTGACTCTCCCATCATATTTCTTCTTACAGCCATCAGAGCTTAGAAATAAGCCACTGATAATGGTCTTTTCTTGCTATTGCTAAATTAATAGTTTCTAACTCTACCAAACTTTAACGTCTTAGCTGGCGTTTTCCACAACAGGCATCTGTCCCAAACACAATATGTTTGATGATTAAGCTCTAACACTTTAGTCATTTCCAAGTAAAAGGTTATTGGGAGACAATTTCTCTGTCTGCCTGAAGAATATTCTTGCTTCTTGAAAAACTCTAGCTCTTTTTCTGCCATGGGTGTTGAAATCTGGCAGGGTTATGCTGGTGTGAAAATTTATCTTACAGGCTGAGTAGGGCTTTTTTTTTTTTCCTCTTTACATTCCTTGCAGAATTCATCTGCACTGAACACTCTTGCTCCAGGCCTAGGGATGCTGAACAGGATTGTCCAATTGTCCCCACACCTGCAGGTATGACTGTGATGCTGGGCATGGGAACTTTCTGTTGGGAGAATCCAGCAAAACATGGAGAAAAGACTCAGGAATGGAAACGTGAGAAGTAGAGAACAGAAGAAAAGAAGAAAGGTACAGCAGAAGAAACAAGAGATTTGAATGGCTGAGGATGAGTGTTAAGAAAGGGGGTGCAAGAGTAGCAGAGACATGTCAGAGCAGCAAAGAATAGAATGTATTTGGAGGCAAAAGAACAAAAGGTAATCATACTGTGAGACGCTAGAACTTCCTCCAGAAGCCTGGATTTGAACCCAAGAGTCTTGAATTTCTTCCTGCTTCTACCATCAGCAAGTATTTGGCATAGCGTGTGTGTCTCTCACTATGCCATCTGAGTGCAAGTTAGTTCGGAGAGGACTGAGCCCAGCTGCTTGATTGTGCCTTAATGAGAGAAAAAGCTTTCCCTGGCTAATGGAATAAGGTGACCTTGCTGCCTGAGCCACCCCCCTTCCCAGTTCAGGTACAGGGATAAGATTGACAATATTTGTAGCATACAGGATTCACATTTGGTCTGCTAAGGCTGAATTCATACACTGGCTCTTTTTTCAGGATGCACCATCTGAATATTCAAAATTTCTTAAAATTTGTATTTTCCAAAGAAGATCTATGCAGTTTTGCCAGGCATCTGTCATGCAATAACAGATATTTCCTGTGTGCAAATACACTCAGAAATAGGAATCATAATTCTTGAAAATCATGAGGCTATCATGATAGACATGATGAAAATATGACCAGCAGAAGGGAAAACCTTCACAAAGGGAACAACAGCATCTGCATGCAATGACTGTCAGCAAGAACTTTTGCACTGTCATGTCTTATAGCTTGTTATTTTAACTCAGAGTTAAATAATGGAAAGTTTCCTATGCCTGTAGTGCAAGCTGGTTATAATCTATACAGTAAATATGTATTTATATTATTCGCAATACTACATAAATAGTGAGTTTGCTGTAGAAGACGACAGTGGTATAATAGCAACACTTAAAGTATGATCTTTCCTTTTACATGAGTGGAGTTATTGATTATAGAGAACCTGTTTTACAGCCAACACAGTGACTTTCCTGTGCAGTAATTGTATATATGCTGCAGTTTGCTATGGACGTATGTGATTGCCTGAGAGCAGTATTGCCCTCTCCTGTGGTAACCTAATTTGAAATCGGGTGCTTCTGGTTTGCGTTATGAATAAAGTAATACAGCAGTGCTGCACAAGAAGGTGTTAGGAAAAGAGTGGAGGCTTTCCTTCTCGTTGTTTATGCTGGTTTGTGCATCATGTTTCTTTTTGACCCCAGCCCCAGTCAAATTTATGACAATACAGTAAGGGTGAAACAAGCAATCTGCAGGTCAGGTTCAACGGAGACAGAACTGGGTAAGTGCACTTACTCTCTTGTAAGCCTTTAGTACTAAGTGTTTGTTTTCAAGAAAGAGAAATCCGTGCTGCCCAGGTTCATTGCAAATTCTGGACTTTTTAGAAGATGATCAAGCAAGAAATTTCTATTGGCCAATAGAATGAGCAGTTTATTTTTTAGCAGTGCCTTTCATTCAGACATTATCTCTTTTGGATTTTGGCCTCCGGATTAATACACAAGTGTACGGTCTCCAAGGAGGGGCTGCTTTTGTTGTTGTTTTAAGCTGGAAGCAACACCAACGATTTGCCTATCCCAGTGCTAATGCGCGCTCCCCTCGGGGTTGTGAGTGTTTGGGCATGCGGTACGGAGTGCGTGTCCAGATGGGCGCTTTGAGAATCAGCCTGTCCCTGTGTTAGGTCACATACCCCTTCCACAGTTGAGGAAAGCCTGAGCTTCACATGCGTGAAAGTGTACACCCTCTCAGGACTTAGAAATCAGGGTTTGAGAATAAAACAAACTGGAATTAAATTGGTTTCATTTTGAAAAGTCAAACCCCATAAGACTTTAATACTTGGGTGTATGCTGATGAAATACCATGACTCTAAAGACTATTAATATTCATAGGAAGTCTGAAATAATTCATGACTTTCTGGAGTAATGTTAGATGATGTACGATGGTAAACAGTATCATTTACACTGAACCTTAAAAATTATTGACAAAGACAAGTTCCTAAACACTGGCTAAACCTTGTATTTGTTGTTATGATTTCTTGGTTTTATACTTCAAGCAGATTTTCAATTAACTCCACTGTATTCAGAGTAATTATTCATTTATTAGAGTCGGTTTAGATATGGTAAAGATTAAAGGAGTAAAACAAATCATTTCAGTGACATAGGCTAGTGATACATTGTTGTTATTCTGATTTCTTTGCCTCTTGCATAAGGAAGATTTATAGCATCCATTTTTGAGTGATTCCTTGTTAGCATGTATTTTTATAGGTATTTATTTGCTAATATAAAGTGTTTTGATAAAGTAAGAAGCTATCTTCCTCCCTCTCCTTTCCTTTAGGAAATATCAACATTCCTAGAATAAAAGAAAAAGGATTGTAGATTTGAACAGCATGCATATTATACATGCAATAAAATGTACTTGTCTATTAATAAAAAAAGATAGATAATATGATGCACTGCTATTCTAAGATAACTACATGTGTTCGATGTTGGGAAATTAATGGCACGAAGCAGATGCCTTCAGTGATCTAGGAAGTGTGGTTTCCCAGTGTACTGCAACTGCATGCCCTGCAGTGTGTCATCTCACTTATAAAGGGGTTTTACATGTTTATAAAAGTGTGTTAAATATTGGTAAAGTTTATTTTATGCATTATGCATAAAAGTTGTCATTAGGATTTAACAAAGCAGCTTGCAGAGAAAGATTAGAAATAAAATCTCTGTATACAAAAACGATTTGGATGGTTTAGCTAGATGGTTCTGACTTTAAAAAATTAACATTTCACTTACTGTTCTCAAATGTTCAGAGAAAGGAGAAAAACAGCACTAACTGGAAAGAGTGAAATATATGTTGTTATAGCAGTGCCTAGTAGGATCACTATTACAGAGGTTCTTTTAGTATTTCCATTATAAATCCTCTTTATTCAGTGTAATATCGTGGTAATTTCAAATCACATTTGGCTTTAACTTGGCAAATAATCTGTCAACACAGAAATTCAGTTCATTTATATGTATGCATGCATTTATTCTTATATGTGCACAGACTATATCATGTTCACACATTGCTGATGTATAGATTTTAAAATAAGCAATGATTGTAAAGCTACTTGTTTTTTGGTCCAGTTTTCTAACCATCAATTTAAAAGGAGATTACAGATGGGATTTTCAGAAGCACTTAGCATTGCCTTAAATGGTCGCATTTGAGTTAATGGTAAAATTCCCGTGACTTACATTGCAGTAAAGTTAGGTCAATGCTCTTGAGAATCTCACCCCCATCTTTTCAAAACATGTTTGGGGGTCTAGCTGTGCGTGTGTGGTGTGACTGACTTATGGGCGTAGTGACATTTTAGTGGAACTTCAAGGAGATAATTCAGAGCTCTTTCGTGCCTCTGAATGTTCCCTGACTAGATAAAAAGCTTAAAGCCCTAGTCTAGGCACCTATATTAGATGTTTAATTGATTCAGTTGGGGGAAATCATTTTCCTCTTTAAAAACAAACTTGAAAGGATGCTTTTATGTTGGATCTAAATAAAGAGAAAAAGCCCGTTAGGAAGTGAAGGATGCCACAAGTAAACAGCATGGCTGAATGTCATGGCTGGAGTTACATGGCAGTAGTGTAAGTGTGTGAGGTGGAGGTATCAGTAAGCGCACAGAAGAAACTCACTGACAATAATAAAAAGGCAGACTTTTGGCAGCCATACTTTTATTCTTATGATGTTGTATATTCTGAATTTTTTTCCAGTTGGATAACTTCCTTTTCACTATATGTTCCTCACCCACATGCATCTGTGCCTAGTTAAGACATTATTTGTCAGGTAACTTTATTTATCTAATTTTTGCAAGTTATAAGAGACCTTCTCAAAACCAAAACTATAATTTTGAATGAAACTAGTCCCTGCTGATTCTGTAAATAGAGATGGTGCTTGCTAAAGATATAACACCAGAAAAAGAGAATTGTTGAAAATGTTTAGTTAAATCTCCAGAAGTAGTTGAGGATTTTTTTTCCTCTGAGTAAACCAGAACACTTCCTTTCATGCTTTGGAACAAGTACAGTTCCCGTGTTAAAAAAACAAACCACAGAAACAAAAGTGCAATTCTAGAAAAGACATAATTATTAGTCAGTGTATTAGACGAGACCAGTTTTGCAATGTTCTTGGCCTTTATCAAACGGGGCATCAATTTAGAGGTGGTTCTTTGAGCTTGTAGCTATAGGTTATGTCTGTAAAGGTTGGGTATGTGTCTCAGGCTCCTAGATGAGTCAGTACAGCTCATAGCAGCTGTGGTTACTACACGAGTTTGTCTCAGGGCTCTGGCCTGGACGCTAACATGGTAACGTCACTGGACTGATTATGTAGCATCATCCTAGGTAAAGTGCTGATGACATGCCAAATGACAGCATGATGATTACTAATTGGGATAGCAGTACCTCTGGAAACATGGATCAAGATGGCCAGGCCTGCTGTGGTTTGGGATTTCATTTGAGCCAACTGCAGTCTTCTAACCAAGGCACTCAAGAATGTGCTTTTATGCACACACCCAATTTTGTTGATTTTAACAGAATCTAAGGAAATCCAGAGATAAATGTGTGAGCAAAAGAGGAACCTACATACTTTACTTAAATACTGAAAATGAGGTTTGGCTCATTTTAGTCAGAAATTGGAGGAATTAGGCTTTTGGATTACATTTTGGGTGGTAGGCTTTAACAATTCAATTACTTTCATCTGACTCACACCCAGAGGCTGGTAGGTGTTCAGGGTTCATCCCAGTTACAGATTTGCTTTCAATTAACAGTTATTCAGTACTGTTGCTATCTACTACTGTTACTGTATAAAATGTTAATGGCTTTCGTCTCACTTTCCTGAAAGACAATCAAAGCTGATTATTTGATGAGTTATGTGGCATCACTGAGCTCTTCCATGATAGCTTACTGCTTTTTTTTGAGCATTTTCCTGTTATTCAGAAATTTATGTTTAAAAAAAAATGAGAATATTTTAAAATATTCTCAGAGCAAGGACATTTGGGATGTAGGCTGCAGTGGATGACATGTTGTTTTGTCTGAGTTTGTAATCTTGCGTAGGACACCCTAAAAGGTCTGGGTTTAATTTTGTACTTCCTGAATGGAAGACTCTCTTCTGTCCCTTGTGTTTCACTCCTCAGTAAACCGCGGTGAAATAAAGAGCCAGGGTCAGTCTTTCCTACATGTAGTGCAGGTTTAAAATAACCCATGAACATAATTAATGAAACTTTATTTTTCCTTGATATTGTATCATAGCTTGAAATTTCATATTGGTTTCTTCTGCAAAGATGAAAAACATTATATTGGTAAACTTCAAAGCAAGAAGTCCCGATAAAGTATTTGCTACCCAAGAGGCTATTGAAATACAGGTATCACAGCTCCAGATGGCTTGGCATTGAGGTGGGGTCACGAACTTTTTTACCTTCTGAAGTGGCTACTGGCTAAACCTCCTGAGTCCAACTGCCTGCTCTGTGGCCTGCAGGAAGCGTTCAAATCCAACATTCAAGTCCAGTTTCTGCCACTGTTCAAGCCCAATTTCTGCATTAGCTACCTATCGTTGGCCACTCCTTACACTTTCCCAGGGATCTCCAATATAATTAGTCTCAAGGCCTATATAAATTACAATTTGTGTGGGATGCCACACTGCTATGAATTTCCATGGAGCTGAGTGCCTGTCATCCCGCAGAACACTGCAGATCTTCAGAAGGTGCCATTCTGACTACTTTACTTGGCTTACTCTTTACAGCAAAATGTACTTGCTGGAACTAGGGGTTTAGGTACCTTGCAGGAGAGCCTGACCTACAGGACTAGGGAATAGTGGTGTCTGTATCACAGAACCTTTCATTATCCTGGCCAAGTAGAGAATAATTATGTAAAAGGAAATATCTTCACTATCCATGCAATCATTTATTCCTTTTGTGCTTTTATCAAGAGACCAAGTGGGGAAGGAAATTTGCTATGTGCGTTTCTATTTTCGTGTTTTCTGAGCAAGAAATTACAATGCCTGGTAAACAGAGCAGGTTCTTTATACTCATTATGGACCATTGTGTGAAAATGCTTTGCTGACTTCAGAGGAACACCCATAAATTTGTTAGATGTGTTTTGCAAAGTGTATATATGGTCCAGGATGAAAATTATTACAATGAAAGAGATTGCTGAGGAGTGAATGGGAGTTGTATGTTATTTGGTCTCTGGAAACTGCAACTTGCTGTTTGATCTGACCAATGGCTTAGTAAATGACCGTGTGGGTGTTGAAGTAGCACAGGCTCAGCAGGCCAGGATGAACACAGAGGGGCTGTGCTAGTTTACCTGTAGGAAGTTTAATTTTCTTATTTCTCCACGCCCCCCCCCTCCCCCCTGAATATGCCACACTGCTTTGTTCCTCAGTGTCTATGAAACTTAGCAAACCATTAATGGTCATTCTGTATGATTTAGGATGGAATTTCATATGCTTACTGGATCAACACTTGACACAATGGAAAAGCAATGGGGACATCAGTGTTTTTTCTGCACTTTTCTGATGCCTTGATCCTTGAGATTGCTGAAGGAAAAAATAGTCTCCAGTATAAACAGAGATAACAGTGCCAAATTGAGTAACAGCTGCCAAAGAACTGCTCCACTGACCATACCGTAGAGATATTTCATGTTCTTGCTGTGTTTCTCCTTTGGCCTGTTGGGCATAGTACTCATGCACTGAGATCAGGCATTGTAGTGATCTGAGGAGCCTCGGATGACAAAGACATTTTCAGCCATGTATTAAGATAGTGTTTATGTCCCCTTTGCACTGCTGGCATAACACAAAAGGAATGTAAAAATATCTGAAAGTGATGTTATTTTGATCTGGTTTTCGTAAAACAGAATTGCATTCTCTGCTTGAACCATTCTATTTTTATTTTTCATTTCTTAGTTCTTTTGCTAATCAGAGATTTTTGTATTTTGCAAAAGAGAGAAACTTGCAGCAATCAGTGTTGTGTCTTGCCACATCTTTTCTTTGTGAAGTAGCATTATTGCCTAACAAAAAGCAGAGATTGCCCTCAACTACTATAGACTAGGACATCAAGTGGTCAAATGAGGTCTTGGCAGCTTGCCCTAGAACAGGCTACCTAAAATTCTGAATCATTTGTCTCCCCCATCATCACACATCTTGTATAAGAGCTGGTGATCCTGACAGACCCCAAAAAGCACAAGGAAATAGGCTGGTAAAAAAAACCCAACATGAGTGCTTTATGCAATTGTTGGGCATTAATTTTGATAGTATTATAATCACCTTTCTGATTGCACCACAACAAATAGAGACTCAGAGTCAAAAATAGCAAAATCTATTTTTCCTTTTTTTGCAGGCATGGATGTGTGAGAATGATTTCTTTATAGAAACCCTCGACTAAGGGAAGACAGTGATGAGGTGAAAATGGGCCGATACTGATTCTGCACCAGAGGGTGCTGGTTTTAACATTGAAATACTGGTTTTCACATGATGCTCAAGAATAACATTTTTTTGAGGGATATTGACAGTGTGTGACTAAATACATCTGAGTGCATCTTAAATCACACTCCAGTAAAACAAACATTAACTTCCTATGTTTACATATCCATCTAGTGGGGTTAGTAACAAGGTGAAGACTAAATACAGCTCTTCTGAGCACAGAACAAACCGTACTCACTAACAGCAGAAGGAACAGAAGGATTGTCGTAAGTTCACGGTTATGTCATAACTGGACTATTGTGTCCCTGTAACAGCAGTTTTGGTTCCCCAGACCGTTTCCATCAACATACCCAGCAAGTCACATCTTGCCTCGTTCTGCATCCTTCCTTTAGCGGGCACAAAATAATAAGAAAATCCAACACACACTGGCAAAAGAAGCTGCAGCCAAAATGTGATACTCTTGAGTGTTTCCAGCAGAATGTGTAAGCTTGCAGATCACTGCCGGATCAGGCTAGGGTGACCCATGGACCCATGGACAGAGTTTCAGGCTAATATGTAATACTGAAGCTGTTGGACTTTAAGGAGATAGCTATTGTGTCTCTTTCCACAGACTGAATATGATTTGCCTGTACTACAGGAGCACAATAGGCTGATACATATTACAATGAACTGTATACTGGGAACATTGCGGGCTTTTGCCTTCAAAAGTAGGTGACGTAAATGCTAAGCTATCTGTTGAATTAAATGGAATTAGGATTGCCTCATGGTTTATATTACAGACCACCTACCTGATGTTAAAACAGAGACATCGGTAGCAGCATGAATGACTCAGTGAGCAAAGTTGCTATTAAAGCATTTGTGCATTCATGGTTTCTATCTATAATCCATATTACATGATGATGAGAAAAGTGAGGTGAAACAGAAGATTAATGAAAACAATCAATGGTAATTTCTGTGCTTTTACTAAATAAGAGTAAATTTATAACTTTGGTGTTGAAATAAAAGTAATGTTAAGTCTTAAACTCGAACCAGGCCTGTGGTATTGGAATGACTCTGTCTGCATATTGGTCTCTTAATCCACTTGGAGTGCCTTCCAGGGCTGGAACATTTTTCAGAAGAGTCAAGCTCTCCACAGCATGTTACTTTATTGTAGGAAAGGAAAAATATAGTTATTGTAACAGCAACAGCACCTATCTTGGAAGTAGCTGATATTATTTTTCTGTCTGTAATCTGCAGTAAACTGATTCTAGATTTCAGGAAAAAGGCTGCAGAAATATATTTCTTATTTAATTCCTACTGTTCTTTCAAAGGGCAGTTCGTAGAATGCATCTGGGTGTACAGCTAATGACCCATGAGCAATAAGCAACTGTTTAAGTAAAATGCACTATGAAAAAGCTTTTACCAAACAGCATTTTAATATTTTAAATAGATTTTCCATTGCAGGCTCTTTGTAACTGGATTAGTTCTCTGATGTGTTCTGACAGAGCTGTTGTTAGGGATACTCCATTAACTTTGTCTGTCATCTTATTTTCCCCAGTATCCAGCATAACACCCTTATATTTCATAATTTGTATTGCTATCAGTGCTGATTTGTAAATGTGCAAATTATAATTAACAACGGCCACTACTTCTATTAAATATTAAATCATTCTTGCAGCCTATATTTTCCACAGCAGATGGAGCCCTGCGGTATGCAAATAGACTTTCCTTAAGTAGTCAGCAGTTTTTACCAAAATTTTGGCTTTAAAAATGCATTTTTTGTTTGCTTTATGTTTTCCGTAGCATATAGGTTAATATTTATTCACTGCAGATTCCCTTTCTCCCCATAAGAATTTCATGGACTATTACATTCTAGCACTGAGGTTTTGTTTCACTTCATTAATAGCTCCTTAATCATATCGCCTGCTTGTAAAGTACAAACGCTTGTTATTTGTACTTATGCTGCAGTATTGCATAAGAGGCATTTAGTTATATTTTAATATGTATAGCAGAAGCAAAAATGCTCAGTACACCAACATAGTTTTTAATTTGAAAACCAATCTACGTGCACAGTTTTTTTCCCCAGAATAAGCAAAAGCATTTATGGTTTTATATTGTGTCTTAAACATTCCATTAAATGTCATCAGCTGATTCAGGAAAATGTATTGCAAAAATATTAGAGAACTGTAAAATGCGTAAGTGTAATGAATGCTCAGGACATAGAAGGGACTGAAAGTCCAACATTTATCGGGTAACTATAAAACAGCAAGAAACATTGATAGAACATTACATTTTTCTAATATGTAGTACCTTAAGCATGAAACTCTTATTTTTGGTGTTTACTGCTGTGCTGCTTTATTAAAGAACACTGATCCAGAATTAACACAGCCTTTCTGACATCGAGAGGAATCTGAAAGGCAAGCAGTGTTATTCAGGAAAGGGTTTCACTATCCGCCCGAGCAATTGCAAATGAAGATTTTTCAAATGATCGACTCTGAGATTGTATCCTAAATAAGGGCAACCCATTTTTTCCCCACATTTTTAAATGGACACAGGAACATAGAGCTCAAGGACATTAACTGCCACATTACCCAAAGAGTAATGAAAACTTCCCTGAATGAACATTTCAGTGAGCTGAAATGGCCTCAACAATATAGAAATGAATTGTAACAAGTTAGGGTCTTGTCTTCCTGCGGTTTTAGTAGCAGTTGGAATTAGCATCCTAAGTAGGATCAGCAGCAGTAAGCAAGTGTCTTGGAGTATCCTGGAATCCATGCTGTGAATGCACACTGGTAGTGTGATACCTCTCATAACTCTGAGGTACCGTTTACTCATAAGTATTAACCTATTTTAAGCTCAAGTTGTAAGTGATGCTGGAATAGAATTCTCGGACCGATTACCAGCCAGTCTGCGTGGGAGCGGCTCCGGCTACTCAGAGCCTTAACATCTACCAAGAAAGCACTTTTAGGTACGCTCCATATGAGGAGGAATTCAGGTAACGGGGCAGGACCTGGTGCTAACTATTTGGGAACAGTTACTGCAATTTAAAAGATGGTATTTGCACAATGAGAAAGTAAAAGGCCTGTTTCCTGTTCGTCCAGATTTATGAGCTTTATTGTTAATGCTAAGAAGAACTGTGATTTGAAGGATGCTGCAGGGATGATACCTTCAAAAAGGGAAAGTAAGTTTTAAAAAGTCTGCAGCACGCAGAGAAGAACTGCTCTAGGTGGGCTTTTGTTTGACATCCACACCGTGGCCTGCGGCAGAGCAGCGATAGGCTAAGCAAACCCATGGAAGTACTAGAAGCAGTCTGCCTGTGGTAGCCTGGAACTGTGTACAGGTGGACTTAGGCATTAGCCAAGTGCAGTAGTCTCCACAGAACTCGGGCCTGGTAAAACAGCATTTTCATCAAGAGCCTTCAGTCTGTCCTTTCCCAGAAATCTGCTATTATATACCCAAGATAATCTTGATGTCTTTGGTGTTTCTATGCAATTTCTACTGCAAAGAATGGTTCAAGGAGGCAGAAATTTGACCAGGTTATTGAAATGAAGAGGGTGCATATACCTTTAAGTATTACAGAAAGTTGAATTTCATCAAAATTTCTCCCAGAGTCAGGCTAATATTTGACATGACCAGTTTATTCACTGAAATATCTAAAACATTCCTTATGAAAGGAACTTCAGAGGAACTTACAGGGGCTTTCAAAGAATTTTTACTCCAGGAACTTTTGTGCTGTGCGTAGGAAATAGTTGTATCCTTGTCTTTATCTCCTTACAATGTCACACTGCCACTGCTGTTCCTCGCATGCACAGTATGGAACTAATCCCTCCCCCTGCTTTGAACTCCAGTGTGCCCTGGTAGTTCTACACTCCCTGCACAGCTTTGCCCCTTGGCTTTTGGCATCAGCCCTGCTCTTTGAGTCCAGCTGTTTAGAGCAAAGAAATTTACTTGCTCAGGCAGGTGGGCACGGCTGCACTTCAGCACGTCCACTTTTGCAAAATGGGCCTGACAATTTTTGTGCGTGCAGGACACTCGGTACGGATGTATTTCGTGCCTTTCAGTGTATCATTGATGAAGATGTTGGACTGTACATAGATGCACTCTTCCAGCATACTCCCCTCCCTCTGAAGCCAGAATTCTGATACGCCATACCTCTGAAAATCTGATGTATAGTGGCTAATGAAATTATTTACAGGCAATTGAACGTGTCTTAAGATCAGATCAAAGCAAGATGTCAGGGAAGAGAGCCTACTTTCTTTAGGTTCAGAAACACAGTTGAATGAAAACCATTAGACTATTCAGAGTCAGAGGAAATCCTCTCTGGAAAAGCTAAGGAAACATAAGCATATTTCAGTCAGTCACTGATATCCCACTTAAGCCTTATTTAAAATCTCTCTAAGGAAGAACTGATATTTCGTCTGTGAAACTGTAGTATTTTTCTTCTCTAGGAGTAGCTAGTTAGGAGTATTTTAATTACGTTGAACAATTTAAATGGCTATATTTCTTTACTCCTTTCAAGAAACCTCACTGTTCTCAATGTGGGAGATTTGGATGTTATAAATTCTCCAGGAAGCACTCTTTAAATATCAATTTGTGTATCTTTGAGGCTTAAAATAAAAGCATTGGTAAGGGCTGTGCACCACTACCCTTGAAATCATTCAGTGCTTTTTTGGGAATAATCAATTATGTTGGATGGGCAATCTAGAGGAATTTACAATGAAGAGAAAGAGAAACAGCACTGCTACATACTCATTTTTCTCCTCCCAAATCCTGAAGCTTGGTTCATTCTCAGCAGTGCAGTGATTGGGAAAGCTTAGAAAAAGCTTACAAAAAATTGGGAAAGATCTTAGCAGTTGTGGGTAGTAGTGGTGAATGTAAGAGGAGACGGTCATTCCACAACAGCTACCTGTATGACTTTGGATGAGATTCATGATCTCAATTAGGAGTGTCCATAACTCTACATTAGAGCTCCTGTTTGCAGCTGGACCCCGAAAGATCATGTCTGTAGTCTCTTAGTCACACTGTGCCATCCCATCCTTGTCTATTCTTACTCAAATGTAAGAACTTTACTTCTCCACACAGTATAAAATGATGTCAGTGTTTTGGCTTTCTTCCACCCCTGCAAGGCAAATTCATTTGTTAGTCTTCTGTCTCTAAATTGATGTACATTCGAAAGGTGAGCAGGCTGTAGATTTCCAGCTGCTTTTCAAGTACGTATGTTTACAGTCTTATTGTATCTTTGTGTATCTCAAAAAAAAAAAGGAGTATCTGGAAGAAGAAAGTTAGTGGAATAATATTTAGAATTCTGGGACTCCTAGAGTAGATCAGGGCAGGTCTAAACATATATGTCTAAATTTTTGAATTTCACAACTAAATCAAATCCAATTGAAATTAAGAAGACCTGCAGAAACACGATACAGTATAGTATGCAAAAGCATTTCACTAGACTGCATCTAATCATAATACAGCTAAACATGGAGTCTAGGATTCTGATGTCCAAGGCTGAAATTTCTTTTTTTTTTTTGTAAATGTAATATTAAAAACATAGAACACGACATAGAATTCTTATTTACAAAGAGGACAATTTTATAGTGGTGTGGAATTTTACACCTGGTAGTAGGTCTGTTATTATGAAATTGAAATTATTACCGTTCCCTGCAAAGTAAAAGAAGAGCCCAAGGAAAGTGCGTAGACAGTTACAGTCATGTGAAATGTTTCGAATGTTTTTTGTAGATAAAATCTTCATTTTTTTTCAGGTTGGTTAAAACTATGTATTTGTTCTAAGTGATAACGGTAATGAACTGTGTTGAGATCCAGAAGACATTACAAGGGCAGAACCTCATTATTTCTTGTTTTGGACATACTGTTTGAAGAGTTTCTAAAGCAGCCTAGATTTTGATCAGGAATTTTCAAATTTGAGAATCTTTGAGCTCTACTTAAAGAGTGTGGTTGATGCATCTGTGGTAAATTTGATCATACAGCATTTTCATTTAATTAGATTGTGAATTCTCAATGACTTCCTGAGAGTAAATTTTCTTGAGAGGAGAATTAGAAAACATTAGATGAGGTAAAGGACTTGAGAATACTTGTCCAGAAGAGATTGATAAGAACATAACTAGGACAGCTGTGAGCTGTGTTTTAAAATTGTAAATGATGCTAGTAAGTGATTTTCACTTCTGATTTTAAATAGTCTCAGAAATTGTCTTCTGCCAAAGCTTCTTTGAATTACATTTTGTTTAGTAATCAGAACCACTATGTATGAAGTATTCTGGAGTAGATTACATGGAAGGAGAGGGTAATTGTTTTTTTTTCCATGAGAGCAGTCGCTTACTGGGACAAGTTAGCCTCAGAGGCTGTGCACTCTCCTTACTTGCAGATATTTAGAACTTGACTGAACCTTGTCTTGTTGACTCTGCTTTGATCTTGGGGTTGGATGAGATGACCTTCTGTGGTGCTTTCCAACATAAAATATTCTGTGGTTCTTCTCTGTGTGTATTTGGAGTTTCAAGAGAGCACGTCAGCACATTTGAACTGTTTCAAGACTCAGTTTTGCAAATCCTCTTCCTGTTCTTCTAGGCATGTATCAGCATTGAGGGACCAGCTGAGGTGTACATGCTATGCAGGTAGTGTATCTGTAAACTGTCTAGAAGATAGACTGCTATACCAGGGCCAGGTCATAAGACCACATGATAAACTAGAGAATAATGGAGGATGAGTGACAGGGAATGAAAGAAGACTTTTAAGCAGAGCAGACATAACTGATGCCCCAGGGTCTAGCAATCCCCTCAGAAACAAGAGGAGCCTGAGCGGCAGTTCTGTCCCTCCTGGTGACAACAGGCAAGGCTGTGCGAAGCAGGAAACAGGGCTGGTGCGGTAATCACAGTGATGTAGAGTGGAAGGAACCCTCTGGGAGGTAGAAAGGCCTTCCTTCAAGACCTCTGGGAAGAGCATTTCATTTCCTCTTACAAGAAGGGTGGCTGATTTCCTTCCTAGTTACCAATATCATTTCTACGAGCCAAAATTATCTTTAGTGAGTGTTCATAGCATGTAGCTAGTCAAAGCAGCAGACAAACAGCTCAGCCACAAGAGAGCATCATTAAATAGGAGTCAATTTATGTTTTAATGCTATTGGTGATGTCAAGGTCACCACTTAAATATTGATTTTCTGCTGATCAGAAGAGGCAGTAGTTGTGCAGGTGATAACACAAAACTCACAGTCGGCTGGCCCAGCTCTTCCCAAGGCAGTGAAGATGAGAAGAAATAAGACTTTGAAACTGTTCGTAGTAATAGGTCAGAAGTACTAGGCAATACTTACTCTTCCTCAAGAAATCAGGGGGACAGCTGTGATGATAACTCAGCAAAATCTTCCTCAGAACTTCTCCAACTTTATTCCAAAACAATGTGCTAGATTTTCAGGTTTTCTGTAGATATAGGGGAAAGGGTATGTTTACCTGTAAGATCCTTGGTGGTACTTCCTGTGTTTTCTGTTATCATTTGAATGATGTAGTGGCCTGATTTACTCTGCTGTGCAATGCTGAAGCTGTTGATTGATGTTTCATTGAATCATAAGGGAACTCATTGCCTGTCGTCCAGTGGGTAGAAGGTGAACACTGCAGGTGTTCAAGCTGCCATAAAATGCCATTATAAATATGTGCAAAAGCTCCACTTCTGTGTTGTAACACCCATAACTAAAATATTAGTAACATTGTTAAATTTTTTAAGGCATTTTAATGAAGGCAACCTCATTTTACACTTCCTTTACCTTTGGAAGAAGTAACATCTGATGGAAGGGCAAGATTTTGGGAGACAAGCAGTCAAAAAGATTTCTTGAGGATGGCAGGGATAACTTCTTGATACAGGTATTGGAAGGACCAGCTGGGGTGATTTGCAGATGAATCTGCTGCTGTTCACTGAGAAGAAAGAATGGTTGAGGACATGGTAATCAATGGTAGCCTTGGCTGAAATGACTGTGAAATAGTAGAATTCAAGATCCTGAGGACAACAAGGAGGGAGAGTGGCAGAGTGCAGTCCCTGGACCTTAGGAGAGTCAACTTTGATTAAGGAAACTAGTGGTCAGATCCCATGGGAGGCAGCTCTCAAGGGCAAACATGCCCAGGAAAGGTGGCTTGAAAAGGATAGTACCATCCAGGCACAAGAGCATCAATCCCAATACTCAGAACAACAAGTGGATGGATTGGCTAAGCAGGGAACTAATGGCAGAGATCCAAAGTGCAGGTGCTCTTCTTGTAGCCCTTGAATATGTCAGCATGCTTGGGGTTTTTTAAGAGAATAAAGCATAGAGTATTCTGGCATGGTGAAAAATGGACTAACTTCATGGAAAGGTCTGGCCAAACTCTTTTGTCTCTGGTGGTCAGTTCCCACAAATTCGGTAGAGAAATCTAGGCACTGTCCATCTGTAATGCTTTATTTTTCCTGACAATGCTTCTGCAACATACCAGGCTACATTATTCCTTAATTTTGTTTGCTATAATTCTATACCGTGAAGCGCTTGGTAATGTGAAAATGACCAAGATGACAGAGGCTGCATTTCTTCCAGAACAGGAGGAGAACTATAGCAATATGGTGCCGCATGCAACCTAAAAAGCTAAAAGTTTTTACACTGCGCACAACTGCGCTGCCATTGTTTTAAAGCTTCTGTATCTTAAGCCTTTGCAGCATACTTTGCATACTACTGAAAGCCAGATACACTTGATGGTTTTGCTCTGCATACTGGGTACTGCTGGTATTGTGAGCCACGCAACTTGCACTATTAGCTTTGTAGCATTGGGAAGACGTGAAGTATATGGTACAAATCCTGTGGGCCAGATCCACGCTGATGGCACTGTTCAGGCTGAATCCTGAGTGCTCTGCTAAAACAATCAGGATTTAGCCCTGCTTGCCTTTGGTACTAATCTTATCCTCTACCCACTAAGCATTTTATGTGATGTAAATGATTTATTTCCATTCATCAAATTCACAAGGTGTGCCTATATCTGTGAAACAGATTTTTTTTAAATATTGCACAGTTCATAATCTGTATTAAAAAAAAAAGAAAAGCATACATGTATTAGGCCATCAAGAGTCAAAAGCATAATTTGAAATGATAAACGTATCCATTTTAAGTTACACATTACTTTGCATAGTTAATATCACTATAATTAGTCATAGTTCCTGTAATTTATTGAAAAAGATGCTCAGCCCCTCTAGTGTACTACAGTGATGAATGTTGGAAGTGCAACTTTGGAAGCAGGAATCAAGAAAATTAGTAACAGTTGGAGAATTAGCATGTAAATCAATAATATCCTTTCTCTTGCATCTTGAAAACCGAGGGTATACATCACACGCTGCATAACGAGAGGGAGAGCAGAAGTTAGGATTGTAACCTCCTTTACATTTCTAGGTCTGCTAAAAGCAGACTGCAAGAACTGCTTAAAAAGCTTTCAAACCTTAGAGTAAATCTCTAGTAAATATTTAAACTATGTATAACTAGTCACAAATAAATTAAGCTGATTTTATGCATTCTCTCTAATTAGAAGGGCACAGCATTTGTTGAAACGTGATTAGTATTATTCATTAAGCAAAAAATTCTCATTTGTATCTTATTATCACTATTCTGCATAAACCAACACAATTTGTCATGAACTCCCTCATTTGCTGTATCCTCAAAAAGCAGATTATGCTTATTTTTCATTTGGACAGTGGAAAATCAAGCCAGGTGTTTGGCAGCACCAGAGTGTTCAGGTGTAACTGTGCCAGTGATGGTACATTACTAGCAGCGTGGATGAAGAATGAGGCATGGAGAATCTTGGGACTGAGGTGCCTGGAGGCCCATCCCTTTAGAGTGGTCCTGCTGATGAGACAGGTGGTGTTGTATAGGACAAAAAAAAAGAGAGAAACTTTTTTGTAAAGTCAGCCTTTCACCTTCAAGTGAGAATGAGAAGTGCTTTCACATGGCTGTTGCTGCACTGAAATATTTGGAGGTGTTTGTCATTAAAGCCTCTGTCGTTGATACTTTTGTCTTAAAGTTTTCTAAAGCTGAAAAATGCCGCATGGTGCACAGAGGTCCCTGTCACTGTCACTGCCTGAGAGGAGTCGGTACAATACTGCACGGGCAGTGCACTGTACATAAATATTTATATGTGACCTTGATTATAGTGTATTATGCAGGATAACTAATTCACTGTGTGCATATTCTTCCCCTTCTTTCCTCTCATTTCTTTTGAAGCTTCTTAGAACATCTCTTTAAATATCCCATGTTTAATTCTGCACTCGTTCACGTGTGTGTAAACCATCAGTAATACTGCTGAGCTCAATGGTGCTGGGTCAGTGCAGAGTGCGTTGGAGTAGAGCAGTAGGCTTTCTGCGTCAGCTCAGCGGTGGTCTGGGTTTAAAAACCACGTGAACCTTGGCGTTCCGGCTGCAAGGGTACAGGACTGGGCGTCACAGGGACTGTGTTCTTCCTCTGACTTCATCACTGACTGATGCATCGCTTTATGTCTTTGCACTGGGATTATAGGGATAAAGATGTTCAATGGGCACCAACATCTGTAGAAGCAAAAAGTGCTGTGAAAGTGTCAGGCATTGTTATTCCTGCATTGGATAGATGATAATATTAAAGGAATCATCTAGGTCTTAGGGCTGTGTTACCTACAGCAAGCGTTTTGGATCTAGTTGTCAGGCAAGGAGTGAAGGTGTTACAGTGCCTTTGATACATACTTGCAGGGATCAAGGACAGTTTTGGCTATACAGCCAGCCAGAGTCCAGCCTCTCTGGACAGCAGAGTGCTTGAATTCTTCACTGTTTTCTTAAACTTAGATGGTGGTGAGTGCCCCCGTAAGTTCTGGACAGCATAGTAGCTGGTAGCCCTTAGAGACTGGCGTGAGGAGCGACACAGTTGTGTCCTTGTTCCCTGCAGTTCCCTTTTTTGCCTTTGGAGATAAGTTACTTCTTTATCAAACTGGACTCTCAAATTTTACGCTGAATCTGATGTCTGGTCATAAGATTGGAGCAAAGAAACAATGTGACAGCCCTGTCAATGTTATGATATTGAAATACATATTGACAGTCTTGCGAGAGATATGACAGGAAATTTTCATCCCAAGATGAAAGCAGAGGAAAAGTGCGATCTCCAGCATAAGCCAGTGATAATGGCAATGAAAAGTCCTATGCAGAGCAATCATGAAAAGGAAGGACTTTGTATATGGTCATGCTAAAATAATAAAAGCATACGTATAAACATAAACCCCACATCTTGCCACTCGACAATTCATTAATTTTATACATCTTTGCCATTGCTCATCTATATCTTGTCTATGAGTTACTGTGACTAGTTTATTCCATTTTACTGAAGATGTACTTGTGAATTACAAATCCAGACTATGAACAGTTTAAATAGCTAGTAAGAGAAACAATTACATTTTCTTTCTCTCTAACATGCAATTTTAATTTTCATAACTCTAAAAAAAACATTTCCCCCACAATGCAGGCCTGCCAGGAGGCCTGAAATCTGCAGGCTATGGCCTCTCGGGCTGTTTTCCAATGACTCATTTTTAATTTTAAAGAAGCATTATCTCTAGCTAGTAAATTAACAACAGCCTATAGTGCACACACGCACTCATCCATCTGCTTAAGGCTCTTGTCATTTGACACCAGTCTTGTATCTATAGACTTCATCTGGTATTCAAAAGCTATCAACCCTGCCTCCAAGATAGCCCACCTTCTGGCTCCAGGCTAGAAGAGTGACTCTCCATTTCCAATTCTAATGAACACATAGCTAGCAGCAGTTTTTCCATTAAGGATCTGGTGTTAGAAAACAGACAATGTTGGAATAACTTGGATCCAGAACTGCATGGAAAGTGTTTGTAAACGACTGAACTACTTGAAGAGTGTTCCTTAGGCAGCCTGACTTCCGTTTCTGCACTTCTTCCATCCAACAGTATACACAGCATTACCTCCCGCTTGCAGTACGTCAAACATTAGTGTTTACACTGCTGCCTTCGGAGGACTGGAACATATTAACAGGTGAAATTCTTTATATTAGCTTTCAAATTCTGAGCATCATAGTTAAGGAGTTTTGAAAAACACAATATCAAAAATCTCCTGACTGTTATGAGTCCCTCAAATGAGAGAAAGCCAATGATATCATTGGAGACCAGCAACTATTTCACAGTTACTAAATTTTGTGTAATTTCAAATTTATCTGCGGATGAGGTGATTTGTATCCTTACAAATAATTTCTATGTAATCTGATGTCTGCTGTAGAGAAGTGGTAGGGATTTAAGAGAGAATTGTTTCTCCTTGACAAGCTTCAGTCATCATAGGATAGAACAAGTTCCAAACACCTACTGCTTCATCAAAGTTAGGGAACTTATCCCAGGAGTAGTTGAAGAAAGGGGGCTTGTGTTCTGGACCTGAAAGGAAATATTTTTTTAGATTTTCTTTTCCTGATTATGATAGATGTAGCTGTCATGGGCATAAGTGAGAAGAGTTGACACGAGTCATACAAAACTGTAATTAGGGATGAAACATAGGTGATATCAGCATTTAATAAATCAAGGAAGGCAGGGAAGGTGAAGTTTATCCTTCTATTTTCCCTCTGCCGACAAGCTTGGAAAAGTTCCATCTGGGCCATTTGTTTGTGATTTTTTGGTCTGATAATCTGTGCAATAAAAAAATAATCTGTGTTTTGATGGGTTTTTTTTTCACTGTGTACCTCGCAAAGACTGTCTTTTATTCGTGTCCCATATGCTTCTACAATGGATGTAGTGTCATGGTACTTGCAAGAAAATCAAGCTCTGAAGGTAGTAACCACCTTCACTGACTCTTTGGTCAGGTATGGAAAGGGAGTGGAAAGTACCCATACTAGTTTAACACACAAGTAATTATGCTTCAACATGTGCCAGACCCAGAACAATATTCAGGTATGTTCAGTTGAGATATGAGGCTGAGAGACAAAGAAAAGACTTAAGATAATCAGGCTATTCTCAACCTTGATCTGACAATGATGCAAAAATAGTGTACTTTCTGTGAACTCTGGCTGAGGACTTGTGTCTTGTTTAAGACACAAGTTTAATTGTTAAGACACATGTTTAATTTAAGGTCTTACCACTGCTGTCAGTCATCATTATTTTTTTACTGAGTTATCTTTGAGAGAATGAGGCTTTAACTGGTCTTTGTGGGTCTTTTTTACTTCCTTTTGAACAGAAAGGGTCAAGTTATTTTAAGGAAAACAGTGACAGTTTAACAAGAGTGTTGAGGTTGTAACGAGATGGGTATTGGTCTTTTCTTCCAAGTAACAAGTAATAGGACAAGAGGAAATGGCCTCAAATTGCTCCAGAGGAGGTTTGGGTTGGACATTAGGAAAAACGTCTTCACTGAAAGGGTGGTCAGGCCTTGGAACAGGCTGCCCAGGGAGGTGGTGGAGTCACCGTCCCTGGAGGTGTTCAAAAACTGTGTAGACATGGCACTTTGGGACATGGTTTAGTAGACATGGTGGTGGTGGGTTGATGGTTGGACTTGATGATCTTAGAGATCTTTTCCAACCTTAAAGTTTCTATGATTCTAACTATATATATTGTTTAATAACATTCTCAGTTGCATGAGTAGTTTTCCTGTAATTTGTATGAAGAGTAGAAGCGGTATCTTTAAAATGACTGGGGAAACTTTCTTGTGTATGCATCAAATATAAAGCTACCCTAGATTAATAAACCTTTGAGATTATTTTTCCATTTATCTGTGCTCTCCAAATCAAAATACTTTTTAATTTGATTTCAGTTGGGTAGTGTTATATCAAATGTTTCACTTCAGTACGTAGTGAGATAATGTTAAAAAAAAAAGCCCCTTATGCTTAGTCTGTAATATTGACAACAGCATCAGATTAGAAGAGAAATGGCTGTTGATTTCTACTCCTTAAGAAAATAAGATTTGTATGTAAACAATTTAAAATAAAGCATCTAAATTGCTTCCAATTATATAGTATATAAAGCATTAGTAATGGAAGCAAATTAGGCATGATTTTTATTTATACATTTTCAATTGGGAAAATTGGCCCTTCACCAAATGTAGCCCTCACTCTGCAAACATTTGCTTACTTCCTTACCTTTAGGCATCTAATTAATCCTCCTGAAGTCAGGGAGACAAATTCTGTGATTATAGTTTAGCGGCCATAACTGTCTATCACTTTGGAGGTCAAACAGAGACTTAAACTTGCCCTGGAAAGCATACCGAGAAAATACAATAGGGTGCCAAAGCGACACTGGGATTGCAGTGCGCTGTGCAATGTTGCCTTGCCAAACGCATTATGAATTTGCCAGACTTGGCTTTTGGTTCTGAAAGCTGATTAGTTTTCCAATACCCTTCTCTAGGTAAGCAAGCAGGTATTTACATCT
The DNA here is from genome assembly GCA_013399095.1 of Psophia crepitans. Classification (NCBI taxonomy): domain Eukaryota; kingdom Metazoa; phylum Chordata; class Aves; order Gruiformes; family Psophiidae; genus Psophia; species Psophia crepitans. The sequence goes on from VWZZ01003251.1 coordinate 743,388, forward strand.
TCATTTTACAAATGTAGGAAGTTAAGGAGGCTACAGGCTCGAGAACCTGTTACTGGAGGGAAGGTTAGAACTGAACAGTTTTTGGTTCCTGGGTCTGCATTCAGTTCACAGCAAAATACTGTTCTCCAAGAAAATATGTGGAAATATGTACATAAATTATAATTATAACCATGTAGCTTATTGCGTCCAGTCTATATTCACTGGTAGACAATGCGTATTAGAGGAACGATAACTAATCCTGTCTGATGGCGTGCAAGACTCCTTATGGTGCTTTATAAATAACAATCCATTCTGTAAAAGATTATTATACTGTGTAGCTCTTGCTACATAGGACTGCATCCGCAAAGAGAATTAGATATGCAGTCCCTGATCTTCCACGGGATCTTTCATGTATTGTTTGTGTTATCTGTTGTGCAGTTGATTCATCGGAATGAGTTTATCAGGCAGATAATGGGCAGACACTGTATTCTGTTTTTCAAATTATAATGAACAAACGACATTTCTATTTGTTCAAAGTGGAAAATGGATAACAGATAAATTCCAAATTTCTATTTCTGTGGATCACCATTACCTATGTAGATAATAGCACAATTTTATTTTTATAATAAGAAACGTCATTGTTTTTTTAAAAATACAGAGACTTACCAGACAAGGCAGTAATGTTACCCACTAACTTTGCCACTTGGTTTTGTAAGGGACTGCCAGTACAGGATAAGAAGTGAAGGGACTCTCTGATCCAGAGGCCACTAAGGCTGTTTCAGTGACTGATGTGTCAGGCCCAAAGGGCAAAGGGTGTGACTGAATAGCAGTGGTACTTGGCGTACAGAAAAGCCTGGAAGTGGCCTTTGGTAGTGAGACAGCTTTTTAGCTATTCCCTCACAAAATATTCTAAACACATTTGCAAACTGTTACATTTACAGGTGAGGATTTTTCTTTACTGAAAACATTTTACGACTGTCCAAGTATATCATGCGAGAAGAGAAATGTAAAAAACAAGATACTTTCAATACCATCTTTTATAACAAAATTTACTTCAGTCTAACTGAAAACTGTATCTGTAAATTGTCCCATATAACAGCTTCTTTTTTTTCTCCAGTTGTCGGTCTCAGTTAGTGTAGCAATAGGCACCAGGAATATTCTCAAAGGTTTGTGAAATCTCTATGGAGATTATGAAATTTTTGCCCAGAGAGGTTGTGGAGTCTCCTTCTCTGGAGACATTCAAAACCCGACTGGACACGTTCCTGAGTGATGTGCTCTAGGTGGCCCTGCCTTGGCAGGGGGGTTGGACTAGATGATCTTTTGAGGTCCCTTCCAACCTCTACGGTTCTGTGATTCTGTGTGTAAAATACAGCACCAAATTTGAAGGACTCAGTCTAAGAAGTACCTTGGCTAATCCATGAGTTTATTAATTGTTAGCCAAATTGTCTTGTAGGGAAAAAATGCTTTAAAATTTGAGCCATCGAATATGCAGCTGTGATTCCATAACTAGCAAAGTGTGTATTCAGTATTTGTATCATCGTATATTTAGTAAATAATGATAGCAAATAATAATGTATATGAAAGAATACTGAAATTCAAGGGTACCAAATTAAAAAAAAAAAAAGCCCAAGGAAAAGACTTGAAAAACGATTCTATTAATGAAATTAAATTCTTTACTGTAGGAGAAATACTTTTTATGAAGAGAATGGAAGCCAGAATATTTCAAGCTAATCTAAAACCCTCTCATCTCAACCTCTGTTCCTTTCATTCTTTGCCCAAAACTCTTTGTGCAGTCACAATGTCTTTTCTGCATATCCAAATATTGAACAATTACACTGTAAGTTCAGATCTGCAGACTTCTTCGTACACATCAGATGTGGGCCCTTCATTCAGAAATCTTCCTCTGCTTCAACCCTTCACAAGGTGATGGCAAAAATCTACAATAGCTCCTTTCTTGTCCTTCATATACATTTCACAAATGTAGGCAAAAAACCAGTCATTTCTCCACAAGCTGGAAATCTCAGCCTGCCTCAGCCACCCTCCAAAGCTGTCATGACCACTGATTTTTGCCTACTTATATGACTAAGAGCGTAATGATACACACATTGCAGCCCTTCTGAAAAATATTCGAAAAGAGTAGCTTTAGGTTGAGTTACAACCCCTGAATAAATGATATGTTTAGAGTACCTAGGTTGGAAATAAAATCGTATTTTGGATCTTAACTGTTCTTTTTCTGGTGTAACTCAGATCTGGACAATAAATTCCTTAAGATCTCTAGACTGTTGACCCATTTGCTAAGAAGTAACTGTTTTCAGCATAGACTTCCCTGTGTTTCAAACACATTTAGATGTTTGGATTCACGTAAATAAAAATTTAAAGCTACAGATGTCTATCCAGAGTTTATCAAGCTATTTTCAGGCTTTCCTTGTCAAAAATTCAAATTTGTTTCTTTTGATTATGTTTGAAATGCAGCAGTAATAGGATGGAGGGCACTGAATCAGCCATTCTCTACCTGAAGCTTTATTCTTGTTTTGGCAGAAAATTTATGCCCTTCATTATATTATTTAGGTCTATTTTGTCCATTTGTATGCTGGAAGCTCTAACAATATTTGTAATCTGAAATACATAGCTGAGTGATGAAACAAGGCTTAGAAAACACTATTTTGAAAGAATGGCTCAGTGCTTGCAGTTTCTGTGATGTTCAGGACAATATATCTGTATTTTAATCAGCTGGCTGCAAATGAAGAAGCATGCCATTGTATGATTAATGAAAACTGCTGTTCTTAAAGTTATGGTAATATATGTATGTTAAAGATTTAGACTGTTCTTTGTAGCTATTAAAGTTTACTATTAACATCAGCAGCATTGCACACTAACATCGGACTACTTGCTGTATTGTATAACCCTCAGCTTAAAGAAATGTACTTGTATTCAGTGATGGTGCATTGATACTACAAAATTAAGTCAGCATGATTTAACTTTAAACATCATACTGTGGTTCCAGTTAACCATTAAGCTGTCATTTACATAAACCCAAATGTTTTGATAGGAAAAAGCAATTGCTGTAGCCAGGAAAAAAAAATAAAATCAGACTTTATATAGATCAGTTCAATAAGCAAGAGTTCTTGATGTGTTGTAAGGCAGTGGCTTCACAACTCTTGGGACAAATTGCGATTTGATCGACTGCCAATAAGTGAGGTCATACTCGTATCTTTTTTATTTGTTTATTTTTAATTTGTGGGTGAAGACTGTGCTCATTAAAGTGAGGAACTCTGCATTAGTTTTAGCCAAGTGTTACCATATTCTATATAATGAATTGTGTACATTTGTATCCTTTTCAATAGTTCATCTAATTTTCCTTGGAATTGCGTGGAGTACTTTATTATTTAAGTATTTTCCCAATCTGTACTATTTATATTTCTGGTACAAACCTGCATTTGATTACCCTAGTATAGTAGATGCTTTGTCTTTTCTATGTACTCTTCCATGATAGAAGTGAGCTTATTGCCCTTTTTTTGTGTGTGTTTAGCTTTGTTTTGACAGGTAAGAGAAATAATTGACCATGGAGCTGAGCTAAAGTTACTTTCTGCATTTTGGGATTTATAATGAATACAATGACTTTGAATTGCTGTAGACCTTTACAGCTTTATGTTGCTTTCTGGTCATATCATGGAGTAGAATATACTTTCATTATCTCTTTTTAGCAAAATAAGTAACTTTTTTTCTTTTTTTATTTTTTTCTCATTTGTTAATAAGGACATGGCCCTTTTCTTCTGCAAATTTTGTTGAATTAATTATTGACATTATTAGAGAAGTACTGGGAAGATCTATTCTGGTGGCAGATAGATACCAGTGGCTTAATATCTTGGCCACAAGGCTAAGCAATATCAGATCGCTGAGGCCTGTGACAGTTAAAATATCCAGATTGTGTCTGTGAATGTTTTCCCTTTTGAAAATGTAAACTTTTAGTATTAATGCTGCCATTACCAGAATGTTACTGGCATTGCTCCTATGTTAGAAGATAATTACTGGACTGATTCCTGACATGTAATGTTTCTTTTCTTCAGGGAGATGGGTGGACAAGCACACAGGGCTCACTGTTGAACTCCTGAAACTGGGTAAGTAAGTTCTCCTGTTGCCTTCATTGGTACTGTGTGGTTTCAAAAATGCGTAAGGAGTTGATGGAGAAAGCATCTGTGTAGTTCACATTACTAGAGAAATTTGTTTATTATACTTTGCACTGAGGTTGTTCCTATTCTTGTACACAGTGTGCCTGGTAAACAGTTTGATTTTTGATTGCCTTTTAGGCTTTTCAGATGACCTACATGGAGCTTTTTATTTTGAATTCTACTGACTAAGGTGTTTTCTTAAGTTATTTCCTCCTTTGTCACTCTGTAAAAGCATACAAAAGTCACCCTAGCTTGGAGGACTGTCACAGGTGCTAGGAACCACCAAAGATTTCATAATAAATGTATTTCCCAGGTAGAGACTAAAAAATCTTTCCGGGGGCTTGGTGTGTTTTATTTCTACCTAGATGGAGAGTTAATGCTGTGGACCCTATAGCCTATAACAAATGGAAAGAAAAAAGAAAGAATTACAATGTGATCCAGGGGTCACCTAGTCATACGCTCATTTCCCACCTTTCTGTCCCCGGATTTGACTGTCTCCTTCATCCTTGTGGTCTCTAACCAGATGGTCCTATGCGGTGCCCTGGAGGCATTGTTTCCCTCCTAATGAAAAGCCACACGTTCTCGTACACAGCGCGGGCCCCTCTGTGCTGAGCTTCGGTGGAGTGCCAGCCTTGCTTACTATGTGGAGTTGGGGAGAGGGCCCAGAAATACAATCCTTTTCAAGCCTTTCAGTCCATACAGAATGTATTAACAAGGCTGAAAGCAGCTGTGCTTGCTCCGGCTGTAAGGGTGCTAGATTAAAAAAAAATGTATCTGGCCTTTCCCATGCCATGAGGCTCAGTCTAACTACATAATTACAGTTCCTTCTCTAGCCTCCAGTAAGAAGGAAACTTAAACAACAAACCAGCAAGTTTTAGAAAGCTATTAAATTAGAGAAAATCAAATGACTGTCAAATGGACTTTCATTACTATTTATAATAATATGCATAAAATTGCAAAGAATAAAGTAGAAAACTTGCACACTGAAAGACACAAAAGACATTTTGCACTGCATATATTGTTGAGTTAATGTGAAATACCTGCTTAAATTGGCTCTTTATGTGGTTTCCTTGTCATACATCTTAATGTCAGCAACATCTGCAGTGGAATTGCAGTGCGGATCAGTGCAAATTATCACCGGTTAATAGAGTCAAAGGCATGGTTTAGGTAGCACAATCTCTTCTGTTTGTTTCTATAAATAATCTACACGTTTTCAATATAAAGTTACATTAAACACACAAGTTAAGTACAGCATGAGATGTGAAATACTTTATTATTGGCATAGCATTTGCTTGTCCAAGAGCAAATCCTACAGCTTGGTCTCCTCTTTTGATCTTAGTTCCAAATGTTCCTTTTTTTGTTAGCAGTGCTCTGCAGAGTGATTTGAGCTCTCATTTTGACATAGATCTTGCAAGAGAGGTAGCCGTAACTTTATGTACATCCCTATAATCAAGAGAGAAAATACTAAACTATTGAATTTAGAGGGTCATTCCTTAAACACTGATTCTCATAGAGAATGGAGATCATGGGGAAACCTTTCATCTTAATGGTGTCATTTTAAATCATGTCATAAAAAACGATCAAAATTTCAATAATTTCATCAGGAAGATTTTGAATTCACTGCTGACTCATTAAGTGTGAGCTGTAGTTTTGAAAACCATCTCAAGGATGTCCAAAATTCACAACAGAAGAAAAGAAAACCATACTTCCCAGCCCCAGAGGCAATTTTGAAAATATAATTCTAGTTATTAGTGTATCTCATTAACTGTACAAAACTTCTGCCTTATCTTTGTTACCACAAGAAATACTTTTTCTAAGACTACTGTTTCTGAAGACGTTATTTATCCCTGATTGATTGCCTTTGAGATGGTGACACTTTCCATTTTATGTAAATGCTATAAAGCTTTGAATACTGAACTTCAGAAGGGCTTTAGGGGTGAACAAACAGATAGCTGCCTAGGACCCCAAGACCTACAGGGTGCAAACTAGAGAAATTAAACAGTGAAACAAATTATCCAGTGTTTGAATTGGGAAAATATGACACGCCTCGGTCTCTGCAAGTGTTCCCCCACAAGGCTATTAGCTTTGTTTAGTTCTGAATAACAGGTCAGCATTTGCTATCAGTCCAGCCGCTACCATGGATGACAGAAATAGGTCTAGCAGTTTAACATGTAGTCACAGCCAGCTTCATTTGTCTGGACCTTGTGGGCCCTTAAAGTGCTCTCATGGTAAGTGCAAACACTGCAAGTGAATATCGTAGAGTCAGACAACCCACTATTTTCAAGGAAATGCTTATAGGGTCGGAGTTTTTTGTAGTAATGTCCATGCTGAGGGCCGGAACTACCTGATAATAAAAGTTTTAAACTAATAGAACTTTCCCCTGGTATCCAGAGATTTGCCATCCACCCTGCACTCAGGGGCACTTGCAAGAATTGGCTGTAGAAGCATTACATACATAGCAAACCCTTTTTGTATTTGTAATGCGGGGGATGACGGCAAGTGCAGTATTTATTCTTAGTAGCATTGGTCTTAATTATTATTATAAATTATAATTAATTTTTAGTAATACAAGAATTAATGGTAAAATCAGTAGTCATTGCATCTTCAGTGGTGTATATCTGTGTTTGCTGTTATCCTGTGTGTGAACAAATGATGTGTTTGGTCTTACAGTAGCACCATGTCCCTGTGATTATAGATGCCTAAATACGCGCTACATGTGCCTGTAGTGCATCCAGCTCTCCCATGCAGCGGTACATGATACAAATGTACGTTTTCTTCAGTGATATGTCAAGACATTATAATACAACATTTTACTGTTTGAAAGGGCATTCTGCTATGTTACAGGCACCTAAAAGAGGAAAGGAAAGGAACCACCAGCCTCCGTGTCTGTATTGTTTGCAAGTCTTTGTTGATCTCTGCCAGGACACAAAAGTTGTCAGAGCTCAGTGGACTTTTTGCAGGCACTGAGCCTGAATGTTCAATAACTCAGTGTGAAAGCAGAAGCAGCATTGCATAGGCATTGACAACACAGAGCAAAATGCACTTAGATTAAAAAATAAACAAGATTGGGATGTTTTCTTGCATACAGTAGGCCTAGCCCTTTCAGAGATGAAAATAAGCAGATTTCTGATGTTCTGAATGCAAATCTTGGTGCTAACCGTTTGAGTTTCCAAAATAAATAAATAAAATATCCCCAAACGAAGCTCTGCTTGAAGCACTGAACATGCCAGTGGCAAGTTCTGCTTCAGACTCCAAGAGATAAAGTACGTTAGCTCCTATCGGTTAGTCTAATTTATTCAGTGTCATTGCCATATCACAACCTTCTGTTTGATTTTCTTATAAACTAATAATTTCCTGAATGAACTAATACTGCCACAGCCACTAGTACCTCTGCCTTGTAGAAGTTTTTTATTGTTGTGTATGCAACTAAATTGAAATATCTTTCACTTGAAATATTGACTTTAATATCTCATTTGAAAAATTCATGAAGCCTTTGATGTTAAATCCATACTCAATTTAGCCAAATGCCATTAGAATATGCAATACGCCTGAATACAGAGAGCATTATTGTCTGTGTTTCTGCAGAAGAATTACATTTTATGACTGTAACGTCAGGATCTTTTTTGGATTTGTTCATGAAGAAAAGAAAGGGAAAGGCAGCACATTAGAAGCAAAATGAAAAGTGGTATTGATTAGGCTCTCATTTACCCTCTCTTTGCTTCAATCCCTAAATGCGTGGAAATAAGGGTTGTGCCACAGCAAGTAACAATGCTTGGTAATGAATGGAACAATCTTTAGAAAATTAGTGTAAACATGTATGATAGTGCACAGATGTTGCTCCTAGTAACTGTCGTACATTTATTTTACATCTCCATTTACATATATCTCTTTATTTCCTAATAGTATCATAATAGAAACATGACAATAGTTAATGATTTCATAAAACATGGAATGTAAAGCTGACAGAGAGGTAGAACATTAATTGAAACCTATAGCTATAGTACATTAGAATTACATCTCCTAAATGACTCATGATAAAAATATCCCTCTTTTACGGAGAAGGACAAAGACAGGTAAAAAACTAGGCTTTCAGCAAATTAATTTTTTTTTTCCAGTAAAACAGAGACTGGCAAATGTTGCAAAATCTCCTGAGTGCTAATAGAATGGTATTTGCCTTTAGTAATTTATGGGCACTTTCCCCCCAGCTATCGATCACATTTGAAAAAAGTAAACTGCATTAACATTTTAGGCAATAATGGCTCCAGAAAATGTTTGATTTTTATCACTACCAAAACTGATGTCATGATACTTGGTTCTTTAGCAGATGTGGGAGAGTGTGGTGCGTCCAGCCTGTAGCACGTTTATGCACATGTCCAGGAGGAACTGAATGAACTGGATGTAAACCAATGCTTGGAGCTTGCTATGTTATCTTAAAACATAGAAAAGAAGTTGATGGCACAAGTGAGGAGACTGCTACATAGCAGTGTAATGAGGTGTCCAGAGGACCTTGGGGTCTATGAGGATTAAAATTACCGTGATAAACCAAGTGAGGAAGGAGGCAAGGAGAACTGCTCTCTGCCACCATCTCCTGGCCAGTCCTTGGGACATAAACCACCTCTGCTTCATCTCCTGCATGGCTTACCAAGTCTCCTGTTGCCTCAACTGAGAGGACAATAACAGCCATTTTAAGCTCATACTGGAAAAATAGCATATTTTTAAAAGTTTCCGAACAGCAACTGAATGTTAACAAACTCATGCAGACATATGTTAAAGTGGAGAGTGCAAAGTGCCAGACTAAGGGAGCTCTGTGAATGAATCCAGAGCATTACTGCCTGTGATTTTGTGCTTGGAATTAGAGGAACGGGTTGTTTTGGTCAGTGATGATGACTCTCATGTGGTCAGATAGTCCTCAATGCTCTACAAACGTGTGTTACATTGTGATGGTGACTGGACTTGAATTCCTGCAGAATATCTATATATCATGGCAGGAAGCAACTTCATTTCAAGAGTTAACACTTTTTTAACCTCAAGGTTAGTGTGACAGCTGTTCCCTGAATACAAACCCTTGTGGGCTGCTTTTGCTGAAACTTTATAGAGGTGGAGAGAGGCAGCTTGAAGAATTAAGTCTGACTGACCATTACTAAATTTTTTCTTGCTTTTGCTGATGTCCTTCTGTTTAGTTATTTGTTGCATTCATTAAGTATTTGGAGACTGCTTACAGAACTTACAGCTTTATTATTGGGAAGCAGTGTTATAGAGTAGATTGACACCGAAAGTGAAATTAAAGCTGAAGGTTCAGACTTGAGATTAGATTTCTGGTTTTACCATGGGCATTTGCAGAAATCTGTGATCTACAGAACTGAGCTGCATGAAAGTTCTTCTTATATTAGTTAGTGTTATTGTAGATGACAGCGTAGCACAGTAGATAGGTGTTTGATTCCTCAATAATTAATTGTGACAACAACGAACACATGGAATTCATTTACAGAATGTGTACAAACTGAAGCTGCTATCCTTCCGATTCCTTTCCTTGCTCAGGTTATTTCATACTTTTATCTCTGCAGAGCTATAGAATTATATTGCTGTTTGGTCATATGTTAAATTAATTGTGACAAGTTAAAATAGATGGTAAAGTGAGAGCTCCTACAAATTAATTAACAGTTGATTAGTACAGTTTATATTTTTTCATAAGAAGTAGAATCATGTATATTATGAGTAGAAATGAAGGCTAAACACTTCAACGTACTGGAAGAAGTTTTGTGAGTTGAATGTATATCATGTAAATGATATCATCTGTGTGATGTAGAACCAAATTAATATGCTTGCTTGTGTTTTAAACAAACGTGGAAACATTTCTTGGAGATCTTGTACCCTAGTGCTTTTTCTTCAACTGAAAAAAAAAAAAAGACCTTCAGAACATCTGTACATCAAAAGGAGGTTATTTTTTACTTTATGCCAAATAACACAAAATAGTCTGAAGTATACATTAGGATGCAGCATATAGTTTATATGTACCACTGAGTCTGATACTGGTGAATAAAAACTTTTTAGAGAAATCCATTTGCTATGCCTGAAGATTTTACGGTGAAGTGTTTTACAGATCTCATTTTTCAGATCTGAATTTTATTTCAGAAGCTTTGCAGCATGCTGACTAATGAACAATTGTGGGGAAAAAGCACAAAAGTTGTATCAAAAAGAAAGAAACTTTCAATTGTGATTTAGAAATATCGCATGAATTGGCACGTGGCTATACACCTGTACATATCAGACATGAAAACATGTGCTCCCTCAAACAAATTGCATCCTTTATTTGCATCAGTTACTCAGTGGTCTTGAATTTCTGACTTTTAGTTTCAACCAGGTAAAATGAGGTGGCCTGTTCAGCCCATGTTATTAAAGAAATTGGTTCACCTATTTGATTTCATGTCATTGTAGTTCCAGCCATTTGTTTATTCAATAAACAGTTTGGTATGTTCTGAGAAATAATGAATATTGATTAAAAAATCAATCAGTTATTAAGAAACACTCTAAGGAAAATTGTTTATCCAATCAATTTTAATTTTTGATTTGTTATTTATCTTTTCCAATTTAATCCACCCCTCCCTTAGGCTCCCAAACTGCCAAGCAAAGTAGGAGGAAGGGCAGAGAGACACTGGCAGCAACTTTGCAAAGAACACAAAACCTAATGGATTCATTTTAGATGAGGCAGGTTGAAATAGGCTGTAATAAAGGAGACTGTGATTGAAAACTGTGGATACATTACCTCATGCACCTTTGGCTATTGGACTGAAACTTTAACTTTTAATAGGATTTATTAGGCTCTCTGCTTCCTCCCTATTACATCGGTCAACTCTGACACTGTCAGAACACAATAGTTACACAAATATTATGGGTTTCATCTGAGGTGGCAGAGATTCTGAGCATGGAGGCTGAATGCACAAAGCAGTAAGACAGACCTACAGAAGAGCTCTGGAACATTTATCCGTTCTCTTGACACGAGACATGGGCTGTGGACAGAGTTGCTGATTATCACTTTCTGCAAGGGAACAAACTGACCGTCTGATCTGTGTTTTACCTGATTGTGGGCAATACTTCTAATTTCATTGTTCATTACACCAATAAAGAAGGCTGCCTTGATACTTACAGGCAACAGATAAATACTTTAGCATCCCCAGTGACTAGTTTACTCTCTTTGTGATTTTAATACACAAGGTGGAAAACATTTGTGTTACTTCTGCCTCTGAATTTGCCTGGAGTTACAGATCATCTCTCTCTGCCACTGTGGGTCTCACCAAATGTAGTTCTTTTCAGTAAACCAGAGGGGTGCTAATCTCTTTGTATTTAACATTGATATCAAGAATGTTTTGCTCACCTGATGTTCTCCCTTAGCTAACTTCATCGCAGAATGCTATTTATCAAGAAATATGGGGGTATATGTGTAAAGCATGGGGAAGGTATTTTAAGGATTTAAAGCCTTGTTTCTGGACACTTTTTTGGGACAGGCAAAATACTATAATCAAGAAATTTCATATGTATACATCTGTCTGTTCTTTCATGGGGATGGATAAGGAAACACTACCTGCAATCTGTCACACAGCTCCTGTGAACAGCTGAAAGGTGAGAATGCTTAAGCAAGAACTGAATAGGCAGAGCGAAAGGCCAGAGCTAAATGCTTTGAGATCTACAAGGGAAGGAGGGTGTCCTTTGTGGAGGATAGCTTACAAAAGGGGGAGATACAGTCCTTGCATGGCTTCCAGCCTCTGTGAAACCCAAGGCCCTGAGGTATGATTAGCAATGTTAAATAATCAAGGAAAAAACCTTATTCAGACTAGTTGTGGTGTTGATCTTTCAAGTATGGAAGTGTAAGGGAGGAACTAATGCTTTGTTTTTTTTCTCCAGTAAACACGCATTTTATATAGGAATTGAGAGTTCAAATTATACATAAAAGCAAAACTGATGTTTCCTTGCTTGTGTAGTTTCCTTCTGCCTTTTAAGATTTTGTGGGAAATTTTGATTGCTCGCATTTAGGATCAGTCTTATGGAGAGTTTTTATACTAAAGTTGGCTTTATCCATTATATTTCCTGGAATTCTGCTGATGGATGACCTTCTCACTTTCCTCTTAATTCTTATCTTCTTCTATCAGTTTTTAAGGCAGATGAGGTATGTCTTGCCTTCCATTTCCTTTTCCTCAATTTTATGAAAGAACTTGAAGCTGCTCTGTGATTGAAACAGAAGAAAATGCCGTGTCCTAAAATATGCTTAAATATTACAAATTTCAGTGTAAGAAACTATGGACAGGACAAACCTAAGTACAATACTTACATAATGTTTAAAAATACTCAAAGATAGTTGGTAGTCCTTTATTTTGCAACTCAGGGATGTACACAACAGGCTTTCCCTAAAGTCTGTCGTGGATCCAGTTCTACTCTCTGATGATATAACTGCATGTACAATTTAAAAAATTTTGGCTGACACCAATTGAGAAGAATTTGCAAGCGCTATGGAGATTAGCTTTAGAATTCAAAAGATCTTGATAAATATTGGGTGGAAGAAAAACAAGGTGTAAATTCAGGTTGCATGAGCAGGACTCTCAGATTTAGTACCAGGGAAAAAAATACTCTGTAAAACGTGAGACCTGAGATGTAATGCTCTGCCTGGGTTTTGGTCAAGGAAAGTGTGGGCTAATGAGGACTTACAACACAGAACAAAGAAAAACCCTGGATACTCCTGGGCTTACCTAGCTGAGTAAAGACAGTCGGATGAATACTATAAGCTCTAAATAACTGCTCTGAATAGGATAGTGACCAGTTGTTCCCTGTGTTCACTAAGAGCAGGACAAGAAATACTTTTAATGTGTAGTAAAAGAGATTTGTATTAAAAATAAGGAAAGAAGCAATCTCTCAAACAGCAATGCTAATTGGGGCATGGGAGCAGCTATTTAAGGAGGCTATGTAGTTGTCATCATTTTTAAGAAACAGTTTATAGAGAAACTTACAGGTTATAACTTGTTTATAATAGACCCTGCTGCACTGGTTGACCTACTGAGCTTCTTTTCCTCCCTCCCCTGATAGCATTCTTTGATTAGTTTAACTGCTGCTTACTTCTCCCAGATTAAGTCTCTGAATAAGAAATGGTTAAATCATTTGGAGACTATATATTGATATTACCCATCATTTTTCATTTCATTAATTTAATTCTTAATTTTGGGTCCAGATGTACATGGCATTAATGGATAGATGTAAGTATCTGATCAGATGAGAGATAAGGGCAGTATGGTACAGAGCAAGTTAGGCTCAGGTGTTTCTGCGGGTTTTTCCTTAAGGCTAAGAGCATGGATCCAAAACTCCAAGCCATTGTGGCATGCTACCTTTATCTCATGTAGATGTCATCACTATAGAAAAAGCTAACCAATATTGATACTACCGGAATTTCCATCTGATGCCATCCCAAAGTAATCAGTAAATATTCAGGAAGAGTAAGATAATACTGAATTGCTTCATGCATCTGAAAAATTAACAGCATTCCATGGAATACATTGAAAGAGGCCACAGGAGTGCTGCGTATTGCCTCGCCTGTCCAAAACCCACACATTCCTATGGGTCACTATGAAAAAAAGATCTAGAAATGAAAGTGCACTAATCTTTTTTCCAAGTTTGCAAAAGATTTTGATTAACTTGGAGCAGCAGTAAGCTTTCTGTAAAGATAAACTCTGAACGCTGTATATATTTACCAATTCAAGGCTAGTTAAATTTAATTACGTTACATTGCCACCGAACAAACGTAACAGCTTGGATAACTGTGTCCACTGTGTTTATTTTAAAGGAAGCCATGAGTGTGAACTGAAAGTCTTGTAGAAAATGAATGATGATTAATTTTCTAGGGCAACTATCCTTTTGAAAAACCTAAATATATTTTCATACTTCTGTCTTACGACTCTCCCAATACTTCCTGTAGGATTTTTCCTGCAGGGAGTCTCCAGTGTAACGCAGAGTAGTCCTGTTGCAGCTACTCCTGAGTGGAAGCAGTGAGGCCTGTTATGTTTACAGCATCAGGCTTAAGGTGTAGGGTAGTTAACTGATGTTGCAGTAATTTTGAATAATTTAAAGAAGTTATTTGTGTTAACATCTTTCTCATGAAATTGTAAAGAGCTGATAAGAAAGTACGTTTCTTCGCAATGAACAGCCTTGATTCATTAAGGCCTTGTGTGTACTAAAGGAGTCCAGACCTCTTAATATACGGTATGACTATGTATCATTGGGAACTGTTTGGGTTTATCATAGTTTGTTTGTTATTCTAATCTTCTCTGTATGAATGGAATTGCATCCCTTTTTGCTCAACAGCAAAGAGAAACATCAAACTGTCCAAAAGACAGAGTGCCATTTTATTCTGCTGTTGAAATTCTTGATGGGGTGGGCAAAACATCAGCGAACGCTCAAGAAAAAATCCTCCTGACCCTCCAATTATTCTTACTGGCATCTCTAGATAATAATAATCTCCTTTTTGAGAAGTATTACGTCCTTTGTGCCAAAGCAAAACAAAAACAACCAACCAAACAAATACACCACCACCTCCCCAAACAAATAAGCAAACAAAAACCCAACCTAAGAATAAAACAACCTCAAATTTAATTTAATTGCCATTTGGTCAGAACCTGAATTTTATAGTAGTCCTAATTTAAATTAAATTAGTTATCAGAATATTATGTTTTCCCCACTAGAATTCTTAAAATTTAAGCAAAGCATACTATACTAGAATCCTTACGGTAAGATGGCTATTTCATGACTGTTTTAAACCAAATAGTTTGAACCAGTTTTATTCCCAGACACATTAAATAGCATGCACAGTGGTGCTGTGTAAGTGTGGCGACACGCTTTAGAATGTTCCTTATGTGTACAGAATGGAGAAAAATCATATTACCACGTTATTCAACATGAAAAACTATTAAAGCCTCCAATTCAAATATGCCTTTTTGAAACTATTAAATTAACAGAGTTAGATTAAAATATAAATGCACTTGTTAAATAATATTTTATTTTCAAACCCCATTTTCTCTTTATATTATTTATACAGTTGGTATGTTTGACCAAGAGATTGATATATTGTTCTCAATAGGGTAAATATCCGCTGTGATTACGCCTTTAATTCCCAGAGCAATCTTTCTCCTTTCAAGGAAAGCAGTAAGTCGCTATTTAAGAAAAGAAGTCCATTGTTGTCTCTCCAAGCAGTGTTGTATCCAGAAGATGAGCTTGTTCTTCCTTTTCTCTGTAAAATCATAAACCTTATACTCTGCACGTACAGTAACTTACCGCAAGAACAGTGTATTAAACCAACCTCTCCCTCTGTTAGAAAGGAGGCCGTCGGGCTCACTGCCGCCTGCGAACGCTGAGCTGCACACCATGCATTCTTTGGAGTTCGTGGTTAAGGATCTTGATAACAAGATAAAAATATTGCATGGTGTTAAAAACATCCGAGATCAATTTAAACGGGTGGAAAGTACAGTGTTTATTCACATTCCCAGGCACAAAACTGAGTATGTTCACTACACAGTTTGGGTGCTTAATAAGCCCGAGTCCCAATGAATTGGTTCTTGACAGTTATGAATGGTAGACTAGCTGCATTAAAGCAATGAGGGAGCTAACAGCAGGTTTGAAACTGAGTTTGAATAAATCATCGACCAAACATATAACAGCATTGTAACAGTAGGCCAAAACCTCTACAGCCATGTGATTGCTAGTTGCCAGGAGACCATGGATCTTGGGCATTCTGGAAATATTGAAATAATTTTAGCTGTCTCAAATTTATAGAATCTGTGGAAAAATCTAATATGTTTAAATTTATTAAAATACAACTACTTTGTCAGAGTGTGTGTAAAGCTTTTAGACAAAATATGGCTTTTTAACTAAAACAGTTTCTTTTGCACATTGATCTGCTTTCTTCTGTATGATTTATAATGTATTTAGAAAGAATATTTGCAAAACGTGATGTAGTATTTAAAATCTTGACTGCAGTAATTCAGTGCCTCTAATGAACACATGCAAAAATATTGTACTCTTAGGCATCCATCCTGCCATCCCTTTGCTTACATAGGTAACTTTAGGCTTTAAGGTGCTCCGGTGGAGTTCAAATGCACTGCTTCCACGTTTAAATTTAATCACATTAATGAGCCTTTAAAAGCCAAGATCTAATACTCTGTTTGCAATTACCTTTCCTCCAAAACAAAAAGTTAGATTATGTCAGTGGTAGACACGTTACATCAAATCCAGTCTTTTCTGTCCCCTTTTTTCAGAAGGAATTTTCCCAGAAGTGTGTGTATCTGTGCTATCCACAGATGCAACGTATACGTGATAGGCCCGATTTACAGTTGGATTTTTAGGCTGCCTTCTTATTTTGTAGATGAAATGTTCAACTTAATTGAATAGAATTAAATAGATAGAAGTTTAGTTGTCTGATATGTGGCCCCAGAGAGGAAAGAATCAGAGTGACTCCTTGTAGGTTGCTCATCTAGTTCACAAGCCACCTTCTAAAAAAGAAGCAACATGCACTCATCACTAGCACTTGCTGCACAACTTGGGATAAGTCAGAGACCTCAGAGACTGTTCAGAACAGCTGGAAGACGGAGATTTCTTTTTTTGGTTCTACCACACATTTTATTTTGTATGACATAGGGCAGTTGCTCAACTTCCTTGGCAAAAGGGAAGACTTCTCTTTCTTACAAGAGTCAGGAGAATTATTTGCTGATTGTAAAGCTATCGTATTTTGTGATTATAAGTACACCACTAGTTGTTAACTTACACTAAAAGAAATAACAGGAAAAAATCTGATTATTTGTGAAATATAAATTCATGGTGCATTTAAAGTCTGTCTTAAGTAGATATAATGAATACACCAATTATATTCTTTTTGTAAACTGAATTAATACAGACATAAGAATTTATTTCATCACTATACATTTTTGCAAGAATTCAGTCAACTGAGAATTCCTTTTTTAGAAGAATTCCCTTTCTGGAATACAGCAGCATCATAAAATAGGCACTAGGCAAAGCTTGGGAGAGAGAGAAATAGAGTGAGTGAAACTAAGGGCATGTGAAGAACAGTCACTATCCAGCAACAGCAGCAAAACAGTTTCAATTTTCTGGATTATTAATTCAAATTCACACGCACATGCCAGTTAAAATTAAAGGCCTTTTTTTACTGCTCTAGTTTAAATTAAAGATTATATTCTGCTCCACAAGTCTGAATTAAATAGCTTATTTTGCACACCAAGCTCTCATTTTAAAGCTAATAAAGAAAAGACATAGCATGTACGTGCAAGCTCGAGACAGGAAGGGTCTAAATTACTACACCTGTTTCACTTGGGAGCTACTTTATTAGTGTTACAAAACTTGGCTTTCAATTTGGCAGTCAGAAGCACATTTAGAACAAGCATTTCTTTGTTTTGACAGAAAGGCTGTGGTAAATGAATGACGTTTGAGCGAGGTGTGAAATGTGAAGGTACAAAATTAACTGGTAAGATAATTACTGTTCTAATTCTGCATAAACAAGCGTTTTGAAAATCATTAATAGTTCAGGGAAATAATGTTAGTGATTAAATAAGGTGGTTTGCATCACTGAGCACAACTAAGCTGCTTTAATTACATTTGAAAGCAAGGGAAAGTAGCTAATTAAAATTAGCACAGGGTTCCTGAATGACCAGCATTGCATTGTTGCCCTAACCTGTTTAATTGCTTGTTTATTAATAATATGTCTTTATTTTCCCCTCTTTTGCATTTAACAAAATTATTAAGAAAGCTAAAACGTGTAAAGAGAATCTGACTAGGTACACTTATAGGAATATGCAATGCAGATATAACCCAGGGAATTACTTACAAGGCAAGCCAACATCATTCAAAAGTCTTAACTTTTCTTCATATTAATGTTGTTTTCTTCTTGAGTCACATTCATATGTCAATCACGTCCATGGACAAGAAAAATGGTCGTTGGCACGATTGCCGAATTACAACATTTTGTAGCTGCTTTATTTTTAAAACCTCTTGAATACTAAATTGTTAGCTAAAATATAGGTAATAAATCTAAGAGTAATCAATAATAAATTATGGAAAACATAAGCAAAAATATAATCTAAATTAAAAGAAAGCTTTCTACTGTCTCAGCCTTTTTTAGCAAAACTTGTGCTAAACTGACCATCTGCAATAGGTAGGTCTGTTCTCAGAAAAGATAAACCTCAGTATTCCGAGGTTTCCAGCATATTTATCCTACAGTTGAGGAATATTTGTATTAGACATCTGACTTTCTCTTCCTAGTCCCTTGGGAGCTGTTTTAAGTTTCACTTTATTACCGTGAAACTATAGGAAACAGTTGGTAGGGGTGTTAATCTACACTCTTTAAACAAATATACGGTATAATACAATGCAGACAACTAAAAATAGAGTAAAATGCTAATTTATTTTTTTATATTTAGGTATAATCAAGTCAACTTAAAGCAGATTCCACATTGATTTAGTATTTATACTGTACCTCTGATGTGAAAGGCTCAGATGCATAATAATTTACATACATATACATTTTAAACAGTAAAAATTCATAAAAATGTGAAGTTCTATATGGAAAGGTAGCAGATCCCTAAGAAAGCAGGTTAAATCATGGGAATTATGCTTATGGAACTGATAAGCAATTAAAACAAGAAGTTAATTTTAACTTCATGAATAGTAGAAAATATTCAGCAGACATTACATACATTATTTTATAGGTGCATGTCTTTATGAACAAAGAGAAGGATTCTGCTCTGTGTTATAGGACGGTAAAGAAAATCCAAGTCAGAGATTTCAATGAGAATTTTCTGCTTCATGTCTACACACAGGATCTGATCAACATTTTCAATCAGAGTATGTAACAGAAATAACTTGGAAGGTTGTAGAGAGAGTGTTGGCATTGCTCAAGTGCTTACTGTATTTGACATCCAGTGCAGAGGAAGATACTTAGTATAACCTACATAGTGGAAATATCTTCCTAACTTTTAAAAAGCAAACAGCTAAACAACAAAACAAACAAACAAAAAAGTGAAGTAGAAAGAAAAGAAAAAAGAATGCAGGGAAAACCCCCCCATGAGATTAAACAAACGACCTGATGAAGTCTTACAAAGAATTTTTAGTAGCATCTCATTGCCATAACAACCGTCTTGCATCATCAAAGGGAAACGTGACAACTTTTTTAGTAATCAGTGTGGTGTATAATTAATGGTGGCATTTCTTTGTTCTCTGGCAATGGGTAAATAAAAGTTTGGTATTCTTTTTTAATTGCAGGGTTCCTTGGC
Source organism: Psophia crepitans (assembly GCA_013399095.1). NCBI lineage: Eukaryota > Metazoa > Chordata > Aves > Gruiformes > Psophiidae > Psophia > Psophia crepitans. The sequence continues at coordinate 762,847 of VWZZ01003251.1, forward strand.
CTTCTGTTAGGTCATGGTCATTGTAATTATGGCTAAAACCTTTCATTAACCTTTCTGTAATCTATTTCCTCAAGTTCATATCTGTAAAATTGTAAAAGCCACAAAAAAAATCCACTATCTGAAGGACAGACTAGCAAAACTATCAGACTTTATTCCTGTAAGTGATGTAAATTATTTGTATTCCTATTTATCCTATTCCCACTTTTATTCATGTAGGGTTCAGGTGAATGTGTTCTGGTAGATTTAAGTTCCAATGGCTTAAGATATTACAATGCCCAAAATAACCACTCTGCCCCTCTTTTGGAAGCCCCTGCTTCAGTGTTGGGATATATCCCCTCCCAGCTGCCGTAGTCCATAGCCTGCAGTATTTTTAGACTCCTAAGTCATGTGGGCCTGCATTTGTATGCAGGAGCATATTACACCACATTTCTGCTGCAAAGATGGATGGTAGTAATAACATCTTAAGCGTTGTACCTACCTCTACCAGAGCCTTACTGTAGTTTACTGGTCTCCACCCAAAACATGACTAACCCGCCTACTGCTAATGGGAACACGGTTTCTCCTCCTTGACTGATCGTGCTTTCATCATAGTTTTCAGAATATTGATATGACATGTAGATGATATTGCTAAAAGACATTTATAAGATGGGTGGTGAATTAAATTGTGGAAGAAGTTTTTTATTTCATATGTCTTTTTGTTAGCTTCAGAAGTGAAGAAGTTCTCTGCTTTGAGGTTACTGCGTTAGGAAAAGATTTAAATGTGCCAAAATCTTTGAAGTATTTAACCCTGAAATACCCTGGAGTTAGAGTTCTAAGTGCTCTTAACCCTGTTGTACAGAGATAATCTCACTCGCTTGCCCAAGGCACGGAGGAAGCAGGGACTTGAACTAGGGTCTTGTGCATCCAGATCTAATTCTGTTACTGCTGGCCAATATTGTCTTTCTCCCTCTGCAAGCCTGGGCTTGTTTCCTTTTATCCTCACTAAGGACATCAGAGCATACTACTGCAAAAAGTGGGCTCTTTATAGGATAATTTATTCCTATGACATGTGCTAGCACTATAAATATTCTACAGTTGAATTTTATTGATATGCAGAAAGGGCCAATCCTAAAATGTGATGAGACCCTGCAGGAGGTTCAACTACTCAGATGTTTGCTTACAACTTAATAGAGTCAGAGAAATAAATACTTGAAGCAAGAAGATGTGGCTGACTCTGATGTAGTGCCAGACTTGCTTTTGGCATTTAGTGAGGTAAGCGAAGTACTTCCAGCACATTTTGGAAACTTCTGTATGGTACAACACGGCTGCTAGGTGCTTGTAACCTCCTATTTCATGGTGGAACTGAGATTTGCAGGGGGATGGGGATTTGATTGTACTTTATGTATTTATGATGCCATTTTAAAATATCAGAATGATGAAAAATGTATAAATAGCTCCTATATTTATAAACAATTAAGGATACTAATTTGTGTGGCATCTGAAATACGCTGCCTTTATTTAGCATTAATGAAGAGCATGATCATCTTGTAGAACATCCCAACAGGGGAGTCACAACAACTTCTTAGTAGAGAGTGTTAGCAGTGAGCGTGATCTGATTAACTGTGGCATTTCACTGTGTTATGGCAGTAGCGTTAAAGGAATGTGTTGAGGGAGTTTAATTGTTAAAGCTGCCATTTCTCTTGCCCCTTTGCTTCATCATGGTCACTGCAATCATGACTGAAACCTTTCATTAACCTTTCTCTATTTAATTCAATCTTTTGAGCTAATAGCATTAGAACATCAGATCTACAAAATGTGTGTGCCATTTTACACAGAGAAGTGCCTCACCTCCCTGCTCTCTGTAGTTGGGGAAAAAGGTACAATACTTACTGGCTTGTTAAAAGCATGTTTTAAGGGCATGGTTTTGAGCACACTGGTGAGGTAGGCTTGTGATGTAAGATAGTCCTGTTTTTTTTCCCTGTTTTGCAACACAGATAAGCACTGACAAACTGTTTTATGCTGATGGAGAGTGTATAATTGGCGCAGCATTATGCCAGAAACACTTAGGCTAGGTGAGAGATGAAATAAAAAATAGTTGGAGCACACAACATCACAAAGAGGTGGAGAACCCAGTGCTGATGGGGTAAGCAAGTAACTGTATCATCGTAACATCAACAAATGATGCAGAACACCTAACGAAGGCAGGCCGTCTAGCCAGTCTGCGGCCTGCACAGAAGGAGGTGCTGCAATGAGCTGCTTGCTGACTTTGGAGAGAGATTAGCAAAATTCTGAATACCGTTGGAAGGTGAGGAGGTTTTGTAGCAAATAGAGCTCAAATAAACAAACATGCTACTTGTATTCACCAGTTTAGACTGGTTAAATGTCAGTAGCATTAGTACCATCCCATGAGGTCTTCATTGCTCCTTATGGTAAAGGCCTTTCCAGGTCATATAGCTGGTATCTGAGTGCACCTGTCATGGAGCAAAGTGTCAGCATCAATAATCTACCACTGACCAACATTTGCCAGTAGCCTTTACACCTCTAACCCAGATTTCAGGTCTTGCAAAGAAGTAGTGATGATCATGCAGTAGATGATTCATTTGCTTCCAAAAAACAAGGAAGCAAAAATCCAGGTTAATGTATTTTGTAGGCTTTAGCAGTTTTGCCATATGTTGCCATCAGTTTATATGCGGAGCAGGGGTCAAGGGAGCTATCCATGTTCCTTTCTGTAGGCTCACAATGGACAATTTCTATTAATTCAGAGTGTATTCACTGGAGAAGGAGGAAGCTAACAAGGCAACAGGTTTTGTCCCAATCACTGTTACATATTAATTATGCTGCATAAAGTTGTCATGAGTTTCTGCAGGCTCAAACAGCAGTATTCTATGGTACATTCTGAAACAATGCAGCTACTGTATTTGAAATAAATATCATCTTCCTCTGATTTAGAGGCAAAAAAGTACATAATGGAATAGCTGAATACAATCCAGTTTAAGTATGGTGGAGATGGCAATGATATATGGAAGACAAGAAACTGGAAGTCTTTTGGAAATGGTGGCTAATTAATATCAAGCATATAGATATATGCAACATCATGAGTGAATTGTGTGCAAATAACCCTTTTAACAGCCAACTGGCCTAAAACTGCCCCTGCATCTCACAGATATAGACAGGGCCATATCAATCTGTGGTTTTGAAACTGTAGAAATAACAGATAATCATGGGCATGCAGTACTAGAAAGAACAGCATGTATTCTAGGCAGAGCAAGTGAGTATGATTCACTTTGGGAAGTCTGCTCCTTAATTTGGCAACCAAGTCAATACATAGGTCTTCCCAGGCTGAGACCTAATGACATAAAAAAAATCTCATCCTCTGACTCATGATCCTAATTCATTCCTGTTGTACGTTGAGCAAAATAAGCTGGGGGTGAAAACAAGTCATATCCTCATTTCAGGGAGGACTTGTGAAACTGTTTGCCATACACAAGCATAACAAGTTCATGCTTTCTTATTTTCACAACATAATGTTGTGAGATGCACATCCGACCTTATCATCTAACGAGACAGATTTCCTTACAATAAAGTGGAAAGACTCTAATGAAACAAACATGAACAGATTTTGAGACTTTGATACTCATAACTTTCTCTCATATGAATGTGATAGGGGGAAATGGAAGAACTCTCATTGACTTTACTGGGTCAGGTTTTTATTCCTAGAGAAAAGAATCAACCCCTCCAAACTTTATGGAATCTGGTATAGCCATAACAGTGGTGCCCTGTTACTACCATAACTCTGCTTTAGAGGAGCTATCTGCATAAGGTCAGAAGTTAATGTAGACATCTGATGAAATCAGACCACTGTCACTGAATTTGGAAAGCCAAATAAAAAAATGTCCAGTCTAAACAATTTAAAGACAAAATGAGGATGGTGCTTAGAATGCCAGTTGGAAGAAAAGAGCAAGCCGTCATGCACTGTAAATCAATCAAAATGAACAAGTTCATCTTCTAGAAGGCACAAGAGTTGCCAATACAATATGTATAACTGACTGGAGAAAAGTTAGTGCTCTAGTAACTAACATCAGTAGAACCACTTTGATAGGAATCAAAGAATGAGAGAAGTATCATCCCAGCAGAATAAACATCAGGCTCAACTGAGAAAAAACACATGAAATCCTGACATTTTTGGTGAGTTCTCACTTAATGGATTGAGTACATAATAAGCACAGAAATAGCAAGGGCATGTGGACTGATTTGCTTACCAGAGCCTAGCAGATAATTTCCATATTAAATCTGAGCTACCTTTTTTGTGTTCTAGATATTAATAGTGTGTATCTGAGTGGTGCTTTTTAATCAGTATTTTCTCTCTAGCCTACTGCTTGGCATTTGTACCTAATCCTACACTTTTGGAAGCTGTTGGTTGAACTATCATATTAAGCAGTTATTAGTGATCTCTCAGAGCTGTACTGAGTTGTTTTAATCAGATCTCATATGTCAAATAATGCCATTTGTGATGGTCAATTTATGTCGCTATCTGCTACCAGTAGATGTGTTCAGACTACTAGTCCATCTTAGAAGCAAATGAAAAAGAAAATATTTTTTAGCATTCAACCCTATCAGCCCCCTAGATTTTCTACTTATTTCTACACTAGTAGCACAAACAGCAAAGTATTTTTTTTTTCCATGGAGCTATAATGGCATGAGTTGGACATGTCTGTTCTGAAATCACCTGGCTTTGGGGCTTTAAGTAGGACCTCTAACATTGTTATTTGTGTTTAATTTTACATAGCATTGAAATGTTACCTTGCCCTAAGCTGTGGAAGACACTGCTATCTGTTCTGGTAGCCACTTTTTAACACCCTGTCCTTGACTTCATAATCCTCAAATACCAAGCTTGGAAATCTGCTTCTGGCAGAACAAAATCTCTTCATATTTGGGGTCACGTTCCAGGCTTTTGTTCAGTCACAAGTTCTGTTTGGATTTATCTTCAGTATGTCTACTTGAATATTCAAAAAATCATCAGCTAGTCTAATTTGTTTTTTTTTTAAGTCATGTAAAAGACTGATTTGCTTTGACAGGTGGATCAGAAACAGAATTGGAGCTATTTTATCTGGACCTAATTAAACAACCTTCATTACTGGCAGGTATGTGTTTGTGATGACTAGAAATTAGCTTGATTGGAATTAAAACTCAAAATATAAGGCATTGAATTGACTTGTTTTTAAAAAATATATGGTTTAAAAATATATCTGTGAAGTACATTTTTAAATGTGGTAAGTGCATGTCTAAATTTTAAACATCTCATCATGCCCAATTCTGCTTTGTATTTTATGTTAATGACACTTGTCACAGGTATTTATGAGGATATTGCCAACACTTATAAAATGGCACCACATTCGTTCAGAACTAGGAGACTTTAATAAAGCATTAGCAACTGTCCTTTTTTTCCTCCTGCAAGCACAGAATTTCTGCAGCATTTTGTGTGGTGTATTGGGGGTGAATTTCAGTCATGCAAATGAGGTCAGCGTGAGGCAGATGCAATGCTTATACCCTCAAAGAGGGGTTTAGTGGGCCTTCAAGTAATGCATGTATGTTGGTCCTCCTTTACCTCCACAGACCCCAGTTATTTCCAACTGGTAAAATAAACTCCATGTCTGTTGAATTAAGGGAACATTTCTCTCATTGCCCATTGCAACTCCAGCCCGTGGAACAAATGTCACACCTCCTCAGTGTCACTTGAATGGCATGCTGAAGTCATTAAATCCTATGATAACTTCTGTCTGTGCTATTTGCCTTCTCCTGTGATGAAAGCAAGCGTAACTTTTTAGTAAAGTCTTCAGTGACCCTGACTGTTCACCCAGTCCAAATATGCTGCTTGCAGGTTTCAACACCTACCTTAAAAAACCTAAGTGTACACATACAGATCCATCCTGCTGAGATACTTGAGTGCATATTGCACTGTTAAGCACTTTGATATCATAGTTTTCTATGGCTGTTCTGATTATGGAGAGTTTAGGGCAAGGCATATTGGAAGAGATTTTTCAAGGCAGTTGAAACATTGCTCTGAGTGAGTACTAAACAGCTGGTTCAACAGCTTTTGGTAGCGATATGACGTAGCTGTGAAGAGGAGAGTATCATGGTGAACTAGCCGACAAAGTAAATACAGATTTCTTTCAAATAAAAATAATAGTGGAGTAATGTTATCTATGCCAAATGGAAATATTCTATTTTTGTCTCTGTTGCATGGACCTAAAATGCTGAAAAGTGTGTTAAAAATCCAAATGATATTTCTGAGAGGCATTTTGCATTCTTCCCTATTGATAACGGATGTGAAAAATCCTGTGTTAGAAAGGCAGCTTCTAGGGACAGGATATCTGAGGAAGTTCAAGCTATTCTGGTTATTGTCAACACTAATATAAGAATAAAATATTCTCCCTTTCAGCCTCAGATGGTGGCAGACAAGTAAGGACTGTGTTTTGCTAATTATACCCTTTAAACCATGTCATGTAGCAGGATGCAGCACTCGTGCCAGTTACATGAACAGGAAATATAATTTGTCCTTCTGAAGGACAAAAATGCATGTATGCTTAACCTACTCCTTAGGTTCTCTTTAGCTAAGGAGAGGCATTAAACGTGAGCATAAAATCAAAGACTAACTCTATGAATCCACAGTGCAATTCTGCTGGATAAAATCAGGTTCTTTTTACCAGTTTAGGGTGTAACTGTTACCAATTTAACAAAGCATGTGCTTAAACTTTGAATTTCCAAAATATGTCTAATTAAAAGTCCCAGGATGAGAGTACGGAATAATGCAACAGATTACATTTTGAATCAAACATGAAAACAAGCAAAACATAGCAATAAAGGTCCTCCTGCTTTCTCTGTCAATGACGACATTGTCAGAACGGCCCCAGAATATTGAAATTTCTGCTGTCTTTTCCTCCTCTTTCCCAAGAAGAGCTTCTTACTTGGCTGAGACGAGTGTACATATTAGTCAACCCAAAACTGTCAGGTAGGTCCTACTAATACAGTGATTTTCTGTGTAATTTCTTATGCATGCAACTAGGACAAAAGGTCTTTATAGGGCTATCTGTAGAGCTGTGTACAAACTGCAAACCATTTCCCCTCAGAGAACTTTTGGACTGGGAAAGTCCAGCAACTGCCATCAGTAGCAATTATCTGTGGATAAAATATCACTTCAGAACATGTTTCGGTAAGTAAATTATAAATGCCAAGGCTAAAACGCTATCACAAATGCAAAATGAGAGTAGGCAATATGGTCCTGAAATGTGCTGATCTAGGCAAGAGCCCTGGATTTTGTTTTTGTGTCTGTTTCTGGGTGATCTAGGGAGTTTGTGTCATCTGTGTGGTTCCGCTCCCTATCAATGTAAATGGAAATGATTCCTGCTTGCTTTTGTAATGTGCTTTGAGATCTGTATGTGTCCACCAAGTATCATTATTTTCACATACTGATGTGAAAGAAGCAACAACACCTACTCTGGAATGCACATTTTTTCCATAGTCTACTGGAAACTTAATGTGCTTACACATCCTTGCTGGCATGTGAAGAAAGGTATTTCGTGTAACATTTTGCTAGGTTGACTTACAAGCCTTGTCTTTGTGCAATCAGAGACATCTGATTGCAGAACTCCTATGCATTATTCGTATTCTCTTACATGTTGGTCAATGCCTGTGAACCTTATTCAGTAATGACTTGTGCACTAGTTAACAGGGAATTCATTTAGAAAGGGAGGCGAAACAAACCAACAGAGTGCACATATCATTAGTGTCATCCCTCAGATATTTTTCCCCTATGCATTTGGCTAACTGTACCAGGCTGTGATCAATGTGCAGACCATGAAAACAGACAAAACCAGCTGAAAAACCAACCTTGTGCCTCTTTAAGAAAAAGGAAAAACTTTTCCAATTGATTTAGTGCTTCATAAATTAGCCTAGGGACAGCTTTAAATTGTGTTCTTATTATGCATACAGGATTCTACTCATCTAATAATTTTGCTATTCAATAAAAAAAAAAAAGATGTTTTGAATAGCAACCAAACATGCCATAAAAATCCACTATCCACATTCTGCAAAGAGCGAAAATGTAAATGAATGGATTGAAAATGTCCCCAATATGATTTCTCTCTTGTTGACTTTCCAATTTAATTTTTCATGGGGAAAAAGATGTACTGGGAAATAGAATGCATGATCTACAAGTAGGAGTTTAGGGAAGTCATTATATACCCATTAGTTATGTGCATTTATTAAATCTGTCTGGTAAAATTAAGGGAGCTGAAATTTTATGTATTTATTTCTATCTAGCGTACCTAGTGTATCTTGTATGCCAGTCAGCAGTTAAGATAAGCAAATTAACTGACCGTATCAGAGAACAGAAGCCTTGAACTGGGAAAGATATACCCACTGAAGAAACTCTCCTGAGATGCTGTAGTTGTGGTTCCTGGGTGGTTTGGGATACTATCCATTTTCATTTAAAGATGAAAGTCTTTTATGACTATCTTTCAAAAACTATAGGAAATATAAACAATGACTTCCTCAGCATTTTCATTCAAGCACTAGGAAATCCTTCAGGCTGTCCTGGAAAGGGGCACTGAATCTGTCTGTACTTATGGTGTTTGGCCAGTGCATAGTTCTAAGAGCCTTTACTATGCCTATAAGAGCAGTTATTCATCCCTTAAGGCCCATGGTGGTGAGAATATTTATTGACTTAGATACTATCTTAATCAAAGCAAAGACAGAAGAGCCCCTTAGACTGCATATCTTGGCCTGAGTCTATCCAGTAAGGGCCCTAGGGTTTTTAATAAGTACCCAAAACCCTCTTACATTAACCAATTCTCCCAGTTTAGACTTAGTGATATTCATGGAAGATGCCAGGATTTGCATTTTAAATTTTTACTGGTCAAAAAAGGAAGACAAATAATATCAGTAATAGATGTTTATTTTATTCCTTTCCCATAGGAAAGGGGATTGGGGACTTCTGCTATTACTGCGCTCTGCTTATGGTGTGTCTGCTTTCTATTATGGTAGCATCCAAATGTGATTAATGAGCACAAGGAAAAGGAAAGCAATGGACAAGTAAGCATTTGCTGTCGCAGACCACTTGGTTCACTCTGGCATGGTGTAATGTAAACTCAATAGGCTTAGAACTAAATTTCCTTTTAAAAGAAGACTCCAAAGATCTAGGTATGGATACCTCAGTCTTGCTTTGGTCATCTGTCTGCAGATTTGATAAAAGGGCTTTCTGAGCATAAATGTGAATGATTCACAGTCTGGAAAGAAAGAATCATCGAGGTTACACGTAATATAGCACAGGTTCTGTCAGATGCTGCCAATTCCAGGCCCCTGTCCCTGCAAGCTAGAAGGAACCAAATGAGATTGCCATGATAATGGAGGCTAATGTCGTAACAGCACAGAGCTATTGCCAAAGCTGGAAACATTCCCCAAATGTTTCACATATTCCAGTGGGAATAAAACATTTATATTCTTTCTGACACGTTTTATCAGCAGCAACAAGGATCTGGTTCAAAACCCAAAAAATTCCTCTGGAAATTAGAAAACCCATCAATCTGAGCCTCCTTTAAGTAAGCCAATTAAAATAAAATACTCTTGCTGACTGCCCCTATGAGCGCTGACTACACACAGGGCAAAGAGCACACAATTCTTTCCAAGAATCTTTGAAAGAAAGAAACTGTAGTTTTGGCAATCACAGCCTTAGTTTATATGAACAGTAAGTTAAAAATGTACCCCAGAGTCTCAGAAGTGCATTCTTTGGTCTTTTGCACTTTTTTTACGCTGCCTCTTCTAGAAAGAGGTGATGGCCAATGATGGACAAATTATTGTCAGTACCCTGTTTCCTGCACACCCTTCTCTTCCCTTTTGTGTATTTGTTGTGCAGTTCATCTATGATTGATTAAGTCAGAAAGTCTAGAAGTGAACTTTCAACCCTGGCTTGTTCTATCTACCTTCCTTAAGCTTCAGTGCATCTCTGAGGTGTCACTACCTTTGGTTGGGATGGCCAGTCTAGTTATGTAGCTGATAGCCTTGCTCTTGGTACGCAGAGTATGTCTTGCTGTTGTTGCTGCTCCTTCTGTGTTTCCCTCATGATGCCACATGCATTTTCTAAAGATCTGGCCTTACTGTGTTAATGATTTCATTAAGTGTTTTTTCTGCTGCCCGTACTGTTTGGCTCTTATGCCTTGTGGCCCCAGTAAATGGCTGCTGTGTGGGCATGGTCAGAATGATACAGGGGAAACTTGGTGTGAAATAATGAATAATTGGATTTCTTAAGGGTTGTTCTGACTGCCAGCTTACAGACATCTTCCCTTTCTCTTTGTCACAAAGAATGTTTAAGCAGTTTAAACAAAGTAGAACAGCATCAATGAGCAATGCTGAGAAAAACTTGCCTCTGAGGATCTCATATTGCCTGGGAGGAGGGAGACCTAAGTTCAGTCATTGCTCCAAATCAGACAGGGGAACTGACAGTCTCTCCCGAGTATTACCATGTCCTGAGTATTACAGCAACAGCTAGATTTACCAGGCTGAGCTGCAGCAGCACAGAACCTCCAGCTGTGTTCTGTCTGGGGCTGGCAGACAGCTATCTGATGAACTCTGTTGAGGTGATGGATAGGTGTCTAAATTTTGAAGGCTGTCAGGTCTAGGTGTGGATCAGTCACCAAGCTGCTTCATGTGGTCACATTTAAGCAGTTTCCAGCCTTGCTACCAGTAGAAATTCAAGGGCCTTTGTGAAGGTATTGCTACAGAACAGTGATTTTTAAGAATCCCAATGGCATTTAGAGAATGGGTTAAAGAATCTAAATCACTTTTACCCTCAAAGTGTGATGCCAATAAGGAGGTAAGAATTTCCTGGTTTTACCTGATGTCTACCTGGCAGACTGAAGACACTGAAATGCTTCTCAAGAGATCTTGTCACTGAGATGCCGAATTCTGAGGAATAAAAATTTTCCCGCTTCTACCCATTTTTGTAAGCTCTAAGGCTGGACATGAAACAGAGGCCAAAGAATTTCTCTGAATTAATTCCTCCTTCAAGTCCTATGGCTGTGGTAAAGCTAGAAAATGTATTTTAGGATGACATCCAAACCATAGTTCTCCTTTGCTCTGAATGATCAGTACTGTGATCAGTTACCAGAGGGACAGAAAATTATATTTGTGTAGTAAAGGATCCTGATAATGAAAATTCTGTCTGAAAATGAAGGACTTTGATGAAAATACAATTAGCTGTATGTGTTAGGTGTACAGTGGTATTTTTAGGATGTGAAATAAAGTTCAAAAACATTTGGGAGTGTTTTCCAAAGATAATTGACTATTTAGCAAATAAAATTAGAAAAAGAAGTTCTGCCATTGTTCAGACACATGACTCTTTGCTGGCATCCATTTTCCCTGGGGTAACAGGAATCAGGGAATTCAGAATGCTGGTTTGACTCCTACATAAATTACTTCATATCCAGTGATATGACCTTCTGAAGCAGCAGTCTGAGCTGCAAAGTGTCTTGTAGCTCTTATTTTGTTTTTTTTTTTCTGGCAGGGCATCAGAATTAACTCTTCTAAAATTCAGTACAAAGCAGGTAATGAAAAAAAAAAGGAAGGTATGAATTTCTGCAGTTGAAAGAATAAACCCCAACAGATAGCAGTGAATTTTACCTTTTCTGAATGTGTAGAAGGCAATTAGATCTTTTGATTATAGAAACACAAAGGAGATTCACTGGGCAGAAATGGTGTGAGGTGTATATATGGTGTGAACCCTGTGGTTGGAGCTTCAGGGGTACCAGAGTAGCATTCAGATACTTGGAAGAGGCCAAACTCTTCCAGTAGAGCATTTTATGCTATTCAGTCACTGGCTAACACATAATGACTCCCAAGGCACAATGAATATTAGCTCTGTTTGCTGCAGTTCATTGGATTAGTTCTGAGAGACTACAGAACTTTTCATGTGATGGTTTGAAACTGCCTGCATAGGCATGGCATTACTGAACTAAAAAGTAACCTCTCTCTTTCTGTTTGCTGCACGTATAGCCCCAAATTCCCTTTCCTGTGATACATCCAATCAAAATAATGGTGCCGAATGATGAACAGGTCCACTTCCACCACCACATGTAATTAATTTGCATCCCAAATACCTGACTAAGTCTTTGCAGGTAATTGGTAGTTAGGTAATCTGCCTATTAATTTCTTCATTTCTAGCCAGTCTCTAGTTAATAATCAATAGTCCTTTTTTCTAATGAAGAAACGGCCTTGACATCCCGGCCTTTGTGCAGTGTTAAAAAAACATTGATCGTTATCATTATCATATGTCCTTGATATACTGTGTAAGGGCAAGGATATCAGTCTTACAGTACAGGAACACTTAATAAGCTTGGATAAGTAATTGTGATTGGCCAAAGAAGTATGCACGGTTTTCTAGGCAAAGATGTGTGGGAGAGAATTAATAAAATGTTGTATTTTAGTTCTATCTCCAAATCTAAATGAAAGACCATCTCTCCAAAGATGTACGGAAGATCTACAAAAACATGTTGAAAACACTGTCATAGAGTCAAGCTGGAGACAGGGTTATGTTTCTCCTCACTGTATTGGACATCTCAGAAGAAAAGATCTTTCTTGCTCTGTAGTTGGATACTCCCACTGGTGATTTCTCCTTTCTGTGATTAGGGTGAACACTTATCAGTTTTAGGGAGGGAGGAAGTATGTGGATAACACATCAACTGTAGTAACAGGTTTTTTTTTTTATTTTACACTTTTCTGTTAGTCTCCTCCCACCATTAGTAGAGCTTTAAAACTTATATCTATTGCAGCAACTTCTTTTTTCCTGAGAGAAATAAAAATATTGTGTCTTCTTGCACTCTTTCAGTAGAACTTGAGGACTATTTTTCATCAATGACATACTACAGACCAGAGCATGGTCTGTATTTGGATCTTTTGACTAAGGCACAATGTCTAATTTCAAAAATAATGGTACTGTAGATCTTATTTTACTATTCTTCCATAATAATAAGATCTTTTGCTCTTTCCAGAATTTATACTCTGCTATTAAATAAGGAAAATCTTTTGTACAGTAGGTGTAAAATTACATCACTGTCAAACCATTATTTAAAAAAGAAAAAAATCAAGGATCCTGTGCTAAGATTAAAAATCAGAAATGAGTTACATTTAAATGGTCTACTGCAAAATGATGGTACCCACTGGCAAGTCTTCCACAGCAACCTGCAGAACCCTAACATAGTTTGGCATCTCAAACTCGGTTATGCTCGACATTTTTGTGTTTTGAATGTCTATTTCAAAAGCAAGGTTTCTGGAAATTACATTAAACCAAGGACTTCTGAATTTTGCTGAAATAGGTTGTGGGAATTCATGCCTTTGTTCTGGAACATAAATGCAGTCTCCAAGTATTCTTTGGTTTGCATCTATAAATGCACTTATGTTCAGGAGGGCAGAGGGATTTGTATGGATTTTTTTTGGGGGGGGAATTGATAGATACATTTATAATTATACCCAGCTGCATAATATCAGCACAGAGTATGTACCCCAAGAGTAAGCAGAGTGGGCATAATTCGTACTAGTTCCTTTGCTGCAGCACGACCTGTGGACTGCACGAGGCAGCCTGGGTGAGATGAGAGGGGGAGACCACGGCTGCCAGGGAAGTGGGTGCCTGGCGGATGAAATAAGCTTATGCCTTCTGAGATCCCTAAACAAAAGTATAACATTTTAGGTTTATGTTCAGTAATTTTTATGTGTAGACAAAATACGGCTTGGTGTTTAAAAATATGAAAGTGATTTTTATTAAGCATGCACAAGAACATCTTGTGTGTGGGCTGAGTTCACTAACTATAGTCTGTGTTTCTCTCTGCATACGTGTGGTGCTCCCCTGCAGAAAAGAGCTACAGGGACTATATGATATGCTCCTTTACAGATTTGTCAGAAGTGGGACAGATTCCTAAATAATTGCCATTACATTATTTTAAGATTGCCAAATATTCAACTTACAGCTTAAGTATTTTATAAAATTATTTTATAGGAATTTGGACACTTGGAAAGTGTTTAAGGTGTAACTTGATACTTGAGCCTCTTCCTTCAAACACCATTTTGGTTTTCAGAAGTGAATAATTAACAAGGCTCTTAGCACTTGGGTTTGAGTCTTCTCAGTGCTATTTATAAGTGGAGTGAGAGCAGCTATTATTATCTTTATAAATATTTGGCACTGCATGGCCTTGATACGCAATCGTGTCCGTTCAAAGAATGTCTGCTGAACAAAGGAACTGGTCTCATGGCATGAATGTTATCCTGAAGCAACGAATGGATACAAGCCTTGTCACTTCTTGTCTCATTTTCATTAAGAAAATCATGTGGTTTAGCTTTAGGGGGGTGGTGATGAATCAGCCATGTGACTAAAGGCAGGTGGCCATCTTCAAGCAGCTCTTATCCCTAGTAAAAATAAGAATTAAAAGGAAGGGATGGAGTGGGGGTGTTCAGCTCCATAAAATGTTCACTCACTGGGCTGCCACAAAGTAAATATTTTTACAAATATATTATTTACTACAAGTGAAGCTTTTCCTGGAGAAGGCAGATAAATGTGCTTGCTATGGGAGCTTTATGGCCACTGCAGGCCCAACTGTCATTCCTTCGGTACTTCCTGTCAGTCTGACTAAACTCTGTCATCCTTCAACCCAGTTTAAATTAACAGGTAATTTGTAAATGTCACTTCAGGTTAGGCCGCTCATTTTGTTTCTACTCTACCAATGCAAAGTCTAGGACTAATTTTTCTTGTCTTCTTTTAATAGGATTTTCATTTATAAATAGAATTATGTTCTGAAAATAAATTACAGTAAGTGATGCACAGAACTGGTAGCAGCAGCACTTTCATAGAATTTCAAGCACCTACATCAGAAGAGATTAATAAAAACACTTCAAAGGCTAAATTCTATTTAAGCAGAAGACAGCTTTTGGTTAATATTTAATCTGAGTAACTGAGATCTTGGTTGAAAATATAATTTTTTAATATCTAAATTAATTTGCAAAACAAAACCATTAATTTTGCCTGAGAGCTTTCATAGTGCAAAAGTTTCAGTAATTTATTTGAAAAAAAAAAAAGTTTAGAATGTAATTCTGTAGTAAAAGTCCCTATTTTAATACGGAATTTATTTCTAATGCAATATATTATATTTGATCAACAATACTGCTTTAAGTCTATACTTTTTTAATGATTGCTAATGCACTGTATTGAATAAGAGGAAAGAATCAGACTTCTCATAAGAGTTTTTAATTTGTAGAAGAGATTGCTTTTAGGTTCAGCATTAACAAATAAACATCACCCTTTTCACTAAAGGTAGTGTACAACTGAAAAAGGTACCATTTCAGTATAATATAGACATCCATGATAGGAGCAGTATCTTTCATTGACGTGGTTTTTGAAGTGTTGTAGTTACAGTAAATGCTTTGATTGTTCACCCTCTGGCAATCACATACCCAAGGGAGCTGGGGGAGCTGTTTGCACAGTGAGACTCCTGTGTGGTAGGAGGCATCTTCTTTGCCCCCCATCCCTCAAGGAAACCGTGCATCTTTCCAGCAGAAAGAGATACTCAGTTTGTTTGTGGAAGGGAATCTGAATGCCTTCTGGTCCTTGTAAAAGTTTTCTAGGCTCGGGCTGAGGCTTGACTGTCGCCTTATAGCAAAAGCCATTGTCTAATCCCCTTTTTTGCCTTCAGTAGCAGCCAAACTCAGCTGCAGGGACTGCAGGCCAAAATCCAGCTCTGTTCTTTCACTAACCTCTCTCCATGTTCATTTTATGCTCTTCTGCTGTCATCCCATTCACTTCTTTTCTGCACACTCTCACTCTTGTTATGTTTCCTCTGATTCTTTATGTTAATTCATTTGTCTGGATTTTTTGGACCCTTTTTATTCTCGTTGATTATGTTTCTGATTTCTTCAGCACCCAGAAGGGTTCTGTAGTAGCTGCACAGATGTTTTGTAGGAGATAGATAACAGCCAGGGTATCTGGAAGACAAAGGTATTCACTGTGCATAGGGAAGCAGTAGCAAGGATTCTTCTCAGTGACTTGGTGAACAGAAATTCAAGAACCATAGCAAAAAGGTTTGGCACTGGGCCGCCAGTGATGAGTGATTACATTGGCTGCTGGTCTGGTAATTAACATAGAAGAGTTATCTACACGGGAGATTGCAATATAATATGACACAAGTTAACTAACTCTCTGTTAAAGAGTTGGCTCCTTTAGGTTGGCTTCAGTGCAACTGTGCTTTAAGCCTCCACTCAGACAACATCTGTGTTATTTAAAATCTTGTGCCTGGATCCTACTTAAACCTGTAAGCACATCGTAAATTTATTTAGACTGTTATTGTAAAGGCTACTTCAGGTGGCTTAAAAATGTTATTTTTAGTGACATTAGCAGTATCAGAGCCCAGTATCAAATACTGAAAAAGCAATTTTCATTGTGCATTAATACTGAGTTATTATCAGAAATATAACTTTTCTATGTAAATATTAACCATTTTGTTTAAACATTAAAGGTCTTACCTTATTCTAAATGCTAAGTTAGCATTAATGTGGGAAGAGTCTAGGATTTGAAGAGACTCATGAGTACTAACTGAAGTTCCCCCATTCTGACTCATGATAATTAGTAGGAATGCATGTCTTGTTGGAATGTCATTTATTTTCTTGTGCTTTAGTGGATTTTAGCTGTAAACGCAGCATCAGTCCAATTTTCCACATAACTTACCTTAACATGGTTTCACAAACAGCTCAACTCGGATTTGTTAAATTTTCCCACTGTAAAACATACAAAAGATGTTGTGGAGAAGCACTGGTAAGCTTGGATCTTCTCTGTGTGCTTTTATGTATGCTCTGTATGTGACTCAGTGTTACGGGAGTATGATGAAACTGAGGAAACTGACCTTTATGTGAACCAACTGCTGGTGTTCATGAAATTCGAACTCAGACTTGGTTCTAGGAAGACTGTGAAAGAGCTAATATTCTGAAATGCTGACAAAAAAGGAATCCACTGTGAAATAAATGCCTGTCTCCCTGTCTGACCATCAAAATTAAAGCAGAGAAGTAGGAATTTATTGCCACCTGTCCCAGAGACAAATATGTGAGATAGATGTGCACTGCTTTCTCCAGGATGACATCTGGAGGAGCACTTATTGTCTATCAAAGTTATTGCAAAAAGAACTGCTATGTCACTTGCCCTAATTCCACTTAAAGACATGGAGATTCTTTTGGCAATTAACTGAGCTGGAGTTTGGATGATTCTTTGAGGTGTTTGTGTTCACTCTACATCGAAAGTTCACAGAAAGCAAGGTAATGTGCACATTGCTCTTTTAATCAGAATATTTTCCCCCATTTTTGTCTCACTTTTAGTTTACCTGAGGAGGTCAAATGAGTATATACTTGATATTTATTGCAGGGAGAAAACTATGGAGGTCTATCTATGAGGCCATTGCAAAGGGCATTACTAGGATGTGGCAGCCCCTGGATCTAATTCCCATTATTTCTAGAAGTGCACCAATATTGAACCACTCTTGGCCTTGATCCTCCATTTTACAGGCAGGAGATTAAGCATAATTTCAGAAGATTATAATTTCACTAATTTAAAGAATTACCTTTTTTTATGCCTGAATTTTTCTTTCCATGATTCATTCTCTAGGTTGATATGTCTCTTAATGCAGAAGATGTGAATATCCCCAAGAAGTCACATCATATCACATAGCAGGTGGTTTTTACATGTGGTCCCCTTTTTCAGAACTGGATCACACTTTGTGAGTTGCACTTTCTTTATCAGCTCTTGACTGAGAGCTACAGGAGTTGAAGGTGCTGTTTTTAGCTACAAAGTAATATGGCATTCATATCCCCAAATCTATCTAACTATATCTTGGTGGGAGATAGAAGGGCACATTACATTCAGATAATAATGTCTGTGCCAGTCAAAGGTTGTGATCCCAAGCTTGGGATTTTTGAAGCACAACATTACACAATGTGGTGTAGTGACTATTTTCTAACACTTTTATATATGACAGATCAGTCTTTTAAATATAAAATTAATGATAATTTAGTCTCATACTTCAGAGTATGTACCCATTTTATAGAATCAGCCTAAAAAGTTTTAAATTACTGCCCCTGAGCCGAAGCTTTAGCTTAGTATTAGGACTAGATGACAACTTCAAGCTACAATGATAATAATGAATATGGACTTTTTTGTTATTTTGTATGAGTTTTCCAACACCGATTTTTTAGCACTTCAGTGTCTGGGGTCCAAACTAAATCCTTTTGGGTTGATTTCGAACAGGCTTGAAAAAAGCCATTATGGTGCACTATGGAAAACCATGGACCAAGACACTCTCAAGTTTGCTGTCTGGTGTCGGGGAGATTTGAAGGGTTAGGTTTAGCAAATAACTAACAGTTGAGACAGATGAGGGCAATCTTCCTCAAAGCTATTGCGTTAGACTGAGACAAGACTGCATCCATGTACAAATGAAAAGTTTATCTTTGCAAGTAGGAATGCTATAGTTTGACTATTTTTCAATTAAAAGTTGGATTCCATAGTGCATTGAATCTGTCACAGTGAAAAATGTAGGCTGATTGTTAATAATACTGCTCTATAATTATTACTATTATACAGTCCAGATACCTCATGAGGGCATGATCCCCTGATTCTATTTTGTTTTGTATAGACTGTAGAAGAAGCAATTCCTGAGCCGTAAGGTTGGTACGCTAAGTATAAGACTCATGCAAGTAGATTCAAGAAGCTTTTCTGTTGTGGTTATTGATAGTGTTGCTGAAAGCAATCTGTCACCGTGAGAGCTACCCCCTTTTAGCCTTACGTTGCACACTTGGTTTCGCGTTGTGACATGTTAGGTGTTGAATGGCTAAGAGTGAGCTTTCTTGTTAAAGAAGGTGATTTTTCAATATTAAAAAAACCCCTGTAAAAATATTTTCTTAAATTTGTGGAGAGTTTAATAAAAAATTTTTCAACGCATATTGCCTTCTTCAAAACAGAATTACAAAACCCCTCTGCAGAATACTTTTAATGTAATTTTAGAGGGAAATAATTACTTGGAGGTGCCTGTGGTAAGAAGTTTAACACCTTTTTCCCAGAGATGTATAATTATGGATTGAGGAGGACAAGAAATTGGTGCAGACAGGTGTTCTCCCACAACATCTTCCCCCTTAGTGGACTGATGACAAGTGAATGCTTGTAACAGGAGACAAAATTCAAGTTTCAATGTTTCTTCTCCAGCCAGATGACTCATAAAGGTGTAAAGATATCTATCTTTGTTGGGCCATCCATCTGTTTGCAAGAGACACATCAGCTGGCACTCTTGCTGTATTAGCCCCAACCTAGACAGCAAATACCCGTTATAAGACCCTTTTCAGTTGCTAATTGAAATAACTAGATGGGAAAATTCCACTTTGTTTCAGGATTTTGCTGAAAGCGTTCTGCTATTCCAGTGAATAAAATGAGGGGAAACATGTTGCTTTGTTTGTGTTCATTACTTTAAATCATTGTGTAACTGAGAAGGTCTGGTGCTCCCATGAGGAGCAAGGACTTGCCATTTGGCAGCAGTGATAAGCATGTCAAGGTGTGGCTTTCACTGTCGTCATGAAAGAAGCATGAAAGTTTGGCTAAGTCATCAGCTGCTGTAAAAAAATCCAGTCAGTGGGGTTTTTTTTGTTTGCTTCAGATAGATTTGTTAGAGTTCAGTACCTAAAATCTTCTTTTGTTTTTTATTGGTTTTTATTCTGTGGCAAGATTTAATTTCTCCCTCCTGGGTTACATCACTTAGTGTGGAGATCACATCCCTAGAGAGCACCAATATTTCTTTCTGCCCCAGAGCTGCTGAAGCAAAGCAGCGATGCTGCCAGCACCCAAAGGTGGGCACTTAGTCACCTGAACACCAAAACTGAGAGTGAGAATAAATTTTCCTGTTGTCTCAGTGCCTTTCTGCTATATCCTGGGACCCCTCTTCATTTCAATGTGAAGAGAGTAGAAAAAATAAGTTGGTAAGTTGGTAAGTAGGAGGAAATGATAGGAAAAGGGTGGAATGATGGGACTGGGATGAGGAACTGTAAGTACCAGAAAGACCCACCAGACAAGGAGAGAAAATGCAGATCAGTTAAGGAGGCTGGCAACTGAATGTTGTCCTGGAGATGTGCATTCCTCTCTCATGTCTGTTACGATGGAAAAATCTTTTAGAAAAACAGAGCAACTGAGGTCTACAGTAAAAGTGAAACGCCCACATTCCTCTTCAGCCTGAGAACCCCTGAGGCAGAGGAAGCTGGGAGGAAGAGCAAAGGGGAGACAGCTCTGCCACGGGCTGTTTCCAGCCCGAGACATGCTGGGTTTGCACGTGGTGTTTTATTATGTTTGAATGTCATTTCTGCTAACAGGGACTTGTGTCCTTAAAGGACAACAGATCCTGGGAACTGGAGGACCATTCCTGAGCCGGTGTACAGAAGCCTGGGCCTGGTAATTGTCTGTATGTGCCCACGTACAGGAGGGGGAGGTAATGGTCACCCGCATCTACAGCAACAGCTCCTGGCCCTGGAGTGCTTATATGAAAGGGACTCCAGGAATGTGTGCCTAGCTGTCAGCACTCCATTAGCTGTATTCCTGGAGATGGAGTAGCAGAGGCTGTTGGTAAAAATGGTGGAGTTAGCTAAAGTGCTGTCAGCGAGGTGAGGAGCAGCGCGGGCCACGGCTGGGGCAAGAGGCTTGCTGCCAGCAGGAGCCAAGCAGTCAGGGCAGCTGGCTTGATCCAGCCTGAACTGGGACTTGTTACCCAGCAAGAATGGGCCGTTGCAAACCACGAGCTGGAGGGGAAAGCAGCCTGCTGGCCCCACGTGGACTCCGAGAGGAAAAGAGTGTAATGTGTAAAGTTAGAGTTTTATAAATGAGTAATTCCCTGCTTATCTGCATGAGCATAGTACTCTGTTCTACCTTTAATGGGAATACAGGTTGTTAAACTGCTGCTTTGCAAGCGGGGAAATTAGGTTTCTAGTTTTAGCACCAGAAAACTTAGTGTAATTATCTCTAGGTTCATTATGATGGCTTGAGTTTTTGTTGCAATTCCCATAAATTTAAACCCAACCCTTACTGCTGCCAATGGCAACAGCATTACACTTGTGTCAGCTGACCCAGAAGAAGTGTGGTTTCATTACCCCACAGAGGTATGCTCTGATTTAGTGAAGTGCTTCATAACTACAATAGGTCAATAGGAAGTACACTTGAACAAATACAGTGTTGCATAATGCTTAACAGTAAGGAGAAACAGTGTTGGGCATCTCAGAAGAACCCAAGATGAGCAGATATTTTTAACCTTATTAGCTCTGTGCCTCAGCTTCCCACCTGTAAAATGGTTTACAATTAAATGAACCAAAAGGATGTTCTGAAAATAAATTCATTAATGTTTGAGAAATATTCAGATACTATACCATGGAGGGAAATAGACTATCCCACAAGTAAATGAAAATTCTTTGTTCTGTAAAATACAGTTTGAAGAGTGTGCACTGAGGAAGATGGGGGACCACTCTCTGAACAGCGAGGATAACAAAAATATTGAATACCTTCCTTGCTCCTTTGTTGAGTACCATCTGCCTAGGACACTGTCTGAAGTGAGTATTTCCTGTGGGAAAAATTAGTAATGAAATCATATAATGTAAAACCATATTGTAAATCCTGAATTTAAGGAGGATTAATTAAGATTATATGAATGTTAGTGCTACCTTAATTGCTGCCATGGTGAGCCACCTTATTTCTTACATTCCTTAACTTTGCTTGACTTTGCAACAGCAGTGCTCCTTTAATCTAGTGGAGTTTTTTATATAATAGTATAAGTTTTGAGACAGATATATATATCTATGTATATTCTTCAAAGTCAAGTTACCAATTGAAAGTAACTCCATGAGGAGTCCTTTCAGCACTTCTGGGTATTGAAACAGCTTAAAAAAATC
The DNA here is from genome assembly GCA_013399095.1 of Psophia crepitans. NCBI lineage: Eukaryota > Metazoa > Chordata > Aves > Gruiformes > Psophiidae > Psophia > Psophia crepitans. The sequence goes on from VWZZ01003251.1 coordinate 784,813, forward strand.
TGAAGCAGCCTTTGAAAAAAATTGAAATCTAAAGAAAAAAAAAATCAGTTAAATTTGATACTTGGAGGTAATTTTCAGTGTCCCACCCAGGAATTCAGAGGTGGAACAGCCATTACTGCTAATGGTGGCTGTCTGGCCTATCCCTCCACATTGCATCGGATATTTGTATAAGTCTAAATATATAAAGTGCACTAGGTGCTCTTTACAAAGTGCTTACTAGGGGCTGTTTATAGTACTTTCAAAATCTTCTGGTAGAAAAAATACTTTTAAGCATATTTTGTCATGGTAAGTCTGGGCTGTATTAGCTGTGCACCCAGCATCCTGAAGAAAGGATGCCCTCTACAACTACCTGAAAGGAAGTTGTGGCGAGCTGGGGATCGGCCTCTTCTCTCAGATAACTAGTGACAGGACAAGGGGGAACGGCTGCAAGTTGCGCCAGGGAAGGTTCAGGTTGGAGATGAGGAGAAAATTCTTCTCTGAAAGGGTGGTTGGGCATTGGAACAGGTTGCCCAGGGAGGTGGTGGAGTCACCATCCCTGCGGGTGTTTAAGGAAAGGTTAGATATGGTACTTAGGGACGTGGTTTAGTGGGTAATAGGTGGTGGGGGGATGGTTGGACTAGATGATCCTTGAGGTCACTTCCAACCTTAATGATTCTATTCTATTCTATTCTATTCTATTCTATTCTAAAGGAAGGAACTAGATAAAACAGTTGTCTTTTTTTTCCTAACTGCTTTTAGTCTGTAGCAGGACCTTACGTATTTTCTTTGCATCAAAAAATGCTTTTACGGGCACAAGCTTTGTGGCTACATACTCTGGAGAAGCAAGTTGAATCCAGGAGTCATCCTCTGTCCCCGGAGCAGAGATGTGCCCATGAACCTCCATCCTTTGCCGATGGCAGCTGTGGGGTGAAAGGGTGAGAGTACTTTTTGGGGAACAGCACAGCTGGTGTTTCCTAACCAAACCTTGCATTCTCCCAGAATAAATGGGGGAAGGTGGCTGGCACATCACAGTTATTTGTATGCCAACAAAGAGTGTTCTTTTTAAGTGGCTCCCCTCAGGGTCTCGACCTGGAAAACCTGCATTTAAAGATAAACAGATTAATAAAGCAAGGGCATGAGCTGTTAGGAGGCAAATTATCTATCCATCTGATCCAGGTAGTTGCACTTAAATAGACATGAGAGACAGCATTAAACAAAACAAACCAAAATTTCATTTATATCCTGGTGTCCCTGTGTGGGTTTTAAAGGAAATTAGGGAATAAATGTATCAGACTGTATTTCATGGGTTTACTTGTGTTAAGACACTGCAATGCAGTTACATTTTGGTGTTTGTGTGTGACTTTGCTATTTGTGCTGTTGTATTGTTATTAAAAATATCCTATTTAGACTGATAATGAAGTCAGATTAGGCTATCAAGTCTTACTGACACAAAAACTACTATTTTAGATACTAGGACAGAAAATCAAGGAGATTTGATTTCTGAAACAGTAAAAGAGAGTCTGACCCCTCCAAAATCTATGCTGAGTGAAAGCAGCACACAGAAATAATGCAAGGAGAGCAGAGCACAGCTGAGGAAAGGCTGGGAACACGATACCCAGTGGGCTATATTCCTCAGCGGTATGTGCAGAGTGGCCGTAGGTGTGCACCTGGAGCAAGGCAAGGCTCCAACTCACTCAACTGCTGCCAGGTCCTTCTCAGTAGGACTTAGCTAATCTGTGTATTTGTAGATGCCAGAATTTTGGCAACTTCACTGAAAACACGATCTGTTTGATTTCACTGGTCATTTAAAGTAAGCGGACTCCAACATCATTCATGTTGAGAACTGTTTGTGCAGCAGATACTTGTGAAAAATATGTCATCTGCTTAAGAAACCCGCCACAGTTCAAGACTGAAAATACCAGACTGCATTAGCCAATTTGTTCAGGGAGCTTTTCTTCCAAATTTGTTGCTAGCCCATGCTCAGAAGATATAAACTACTAGCTGGTCTGGTCTCCTGAAATGCAAGTATCTAGCTGGAAAGAACAACTTGTAATCAGCTGGGCAGATATAATTAAAGTTTCAGGCTTACTTCATACCCAGGTGGAGACTTTGAAAGACTTAAGGGAATTTAGTGCTAATCCAAACCTAGTATCTTCCAACCGACGACATGATGGGCAGCATGGAACTGTAATTGGAAGGGCATTGGAGGGGGACTTGGAGAGATTACAGAAGAGAGAGAAGAGAGGATTAGACAAGCACAGGAATAAGTACAGCAACTTCAGAAAATTACCTTATGCAATGCAGTCCTTGTGTCTTTATGATATTCAGGATCCTAGGCTTGTCAGAGAGTACAGTGCTACACACCTTTCAGTTCTGCTATAGAAATCTGCATCTGAGAATGCGAACTGTCAAAGCCTTTACAGGCTAAAGGAAGCTGCTTAGGAAGATGTAGGCAGTTCATCTGACAATGCCTCCTGTTAATCCTGCCATATATTAAATTGTCTCTCCTTATCTTCAGATCTGTCAAAGCAGGACAAGTGATCAAACTTCAGGATGCTCTTCCTTACATCATGTGGCACATGGCCTCACAGATGCGGGGGTCTGTGATCTGCCTGCACCCACAGATCTTGCTTACTGTTCAGATAGCCTCTTTGAAAGAATTTTTTGGGAAGGTTTCCTTTAATTGACATGGCATCTTCCACTGCCTAGGAATCCCTCTTTGCCATGTCACAGAATCATTTATTCCAACAAGTGCTCAGGAGCTACAGTGAGGGATTAAATCAGGCTGCAAGCATGTGCATCCTCTTTTCATCACTTTGCCTCCATCTTATTTTCCTAATGTTGCTTTCACATTATTGCCTTCCCTTTCCCTTTCCCTTTCCCTTTCCCTTTTCCTTTCTTTACCCTTTCCCCTTTCCC
>VWZZ01003251.1:787723-846567 GCA_013399095.1 Psophia crepitans
CCCCTTCCCCTTCCCCTCCTCGATCCTCTTCCTTCAGAGCATTTATTTCCTGTCTGGTTTGGAATGGATCTGTATCCTGCCCTCTCCTTGCCAGCCTTCTTGCCTCTACCTGGTGATTAGCAGTCTTTTCTAACCGTGATGTGAGTAGGATCTGGCGTGCAGCAGAGGGCTAGTCTTAAGGAGCAGACACTGCCCAGAGGGACAGCATGGGAAATGCAGTGAAACCAGATGAAATCCAATATGACCACTTGAGATCCAAGTCAGAAAAGGCAGATTTTTAAATTAAATATTGTATTGCAAGGGGGAGGAACAAAATTAATGAAGTCTGTTTCCTTTAGAATGAAGGGTGAGACATGTTTTTCAAACTCTAACCTTTTCCAATCTAAACAATTCTATATTTTTTCTGATTTTTCGTATTATTATAGTTTTAAGGAGCAATTGCAGATGAAAAATTATATCCCTGTAGTTGATCCAAGAGAACAGATAGAAACTTAGGATTTTCTGGTAGCTCCAATTAGGGATGAAATTGAAATAGGCAATTCTGTGAAGTAATCTTGTTTGATGATAAAATTCTGTTGTGCTTGCACGTAGGAGGGGGCATCAGCAAGCCAGAAACAGTGTCCATGTCACCGAACCCCAAGAGCAGCACTGCCAGGAGAACTCTCTAGGCTTCTCTTAGCTTACACAAAGCGTGACTCGCTTTCTTCTCATGGCTCTCAAGCAGGATCCAGCAAAACCATGCTCTTAGATCAGATTCTTTTCTGGACTCATCTTTGGTGTCTTCTTTTTCTGAGCTGTGCTATGAATCTTTCAGATGTCTTAAGTGAGCATGGGCAAGCCAACACCAGGCAGGCATCCCTTTTTTCCTGACGGCGTACTACTTTTTGCCTTAAATTCTGCCTGCGTTTTATGGGTATCTTTCTCTCCCACATACACCTTCAATATGCCTGATTTTATTTTTCTTTTACATCTTTTGTAGTGGTAGCACCCGAACTTTATCAGGAAAAGCACAGTCTCCACCCCAATCCTGTTTAATAGACCTATGTTTAGGTAAGATTCCTAGGCCTGGAGTGATGTGGTGTTTTCATCAATATTGTCACATTGTACTATTGGCAATGATGTAATAGCTTGGCAAATTAAATTCTAGTAATATGCACTTACATGGCTGATCAGTACTAAAGCTATTCATTTTATATCATTTTAATCTTTAAAATGTTACAAAAGCTATTTGAAATGAGTGGCTTACTGTAAATGAATGGACAGAGACCACAGTCAATAAGTAAAGTGCTCATTCACCAAAGTGCTTTAGCAAGGTTGTATTTTGTTAAAGATTTTGAAGCTGGACATAGTGTTGAATTGAAGCCCATCAGCCATTTGCGTCATTTATTTAGATTTGCTAAATGATCTGAAACGAGATTCAAATGCCAGCAAAAAGGGTTGGGCCAAAGGTCTACCAGGCTAGTCCTCAGCTCTCCCACTGTTGTGTTTTGGATGCCACTGAAGACAAAATGCAGTGCATTGAATTGTGTGACACACCAAAACATTGCCTTTGTTTCATGTTGCTTTTAATGTGAATTGATACAATATATGGCACAGGACTTGTGTTGCCCCGTAACGAGATGGAATGCAACGCCGTGTATAACTCAAGTGCGCACTTGGATGATGCTGATACTGGTTTGAAGAGCAACTGTTTGGCTTGAGATCTTCCTCAAACTTCAGCAAGTTTTTATCAAAGTTAACAACCACTTGCTGGTGACACAGGAGAAAGGAATACCCAAGATAAAACAAGTATCAGCCTACAGCATGTAACTTTTCAGGTAACATTTATTAAACATTATCTCTGTTTGAAAGCAGTACACTGCAAGAACATCCAGATGACTTTGAAACTTCACGGATAATTTTTGTGTTTGTTAGATTTTAACAATGTGTTTTATCACTATAGCTTGCTTTAAATTTGCTTCAAATATTAAACAGACACTGGCTATAGTAGTTAGCTGAATTGTTTATGGGATCAAAATCAAACTAAACGTTCAGAAAATTTTCAGCAAGAGATTCCAGTTAATGAAAGCACCATTTGTGATGTGCTAAAACATGTATACACATAGGTATTGCCCCATTTATCAGACATGAGAGCTAATTACCTCATCCACTGCTATATTTCTTCCATCCTCTGCATTTCAATTCCCAATATTAACACATAGGTGGTCAAGCTGACCATCGAATAGCCTACATGAGCATGAATGCATTAAATAATTTAATGTTAGAAGAGTTTATTAAACTGCCACATTCTAATCAGCATGCGTACCTGCCTTCATTAATCTTGCACTGGTCCATGGTGTGTCTCTACAGCTGACATAGAGCGTGCTAATGTTAATAGGAGCTCTTAACAAACAGGATCAGTTAATCAAGGAAAATTTACTATTAGCCACATGACCATGCATACTGAAATCTAATTACAATCAGATTTAACCTCTTCATTACTGTATTCATCCAAATATTTTTGTTATCACTTGCAATACTGAAGTATTCCAAACTGAGACATGATTATACTCATTTGAACAGGAAATACTTACATCAACTTACTTTTATTAAGAAGGGAGACTTTTGTTTTACTATTTTTTCAATGTATAATGTTATATGTGTTATATTTATTGCCAAAATAAGAAGCGGAGCACCACTTTTTCTCATCCAAAACCTGGCTACAGGAAATAGTTGCTAGAACAAAATGTTGAAAAATGAACTTCAGTATTCTGGATTAATTCAGATGGACTTTAGCACTTAGTAAATTGTCAGTTAGCACTGGATATGGTGGATACAATTTAGAATATACAGGTGTTTAGCAGCTAAAGTGTTTTAAGTTCTTAAACAGTGTATTTCTTTCTGATATCAATTGAACCATATTATTTTATAACACTTGGGTATTTTCATTAGATTTTAGACTGTGATAAGTAGCTAAGGTCCATCAGTGGCCGTGTTTCTCTGAGTCTGTTCACAGAATGCGAGAGGTTGTAAGGGACCTCTAGGGACTTAGTCTTTGCCAGAGAAAGGGTAAATGGAGATAGTTCCATTTTAGGGCTATTGATTTTAATTTATTTTATTTTATTTTTAAATGTCCTTTTTCTGTATGCAGAGGCAGTATTAGTTCAGAGCAGAGATCAAGTCTGTTTCTTGAATTAGGAATCTGCATGACATTTTGTGTAGAAGACCAATGTATTTTGAACCATGGCAGAGGGTAGGATTCTGAATTATTTTCATTTGCTGAGAGGGTCATTTGCATGGGGAGTTCATTGGCGGAGAAACACTGTATCGCTGCGCCTCTGCTTCATGGTAAAACCTGTGGGTTGGGTCATAGCAATGGCATTTGCTGACTTTTGGGCAGGGACCAGCCACCAGCCTTGGGGACACTACTGAGCCCTGCATTAGCCTCTGTCACTACCTGAACTTTGTCATCACTCCTCTCCCTTCCACTCTTCCTCACCCCTTCTCCATTCTTCCCCCTTCTCCTCCACTCTGCTATTTAAACTGAGTAACTTATGCAAAGGAGACAAAGTCCTTTGGTTTCTTCCTCTGGGAAATCTGTTTGTTATAAACCTGCCTTTGGCGCAACCTGCTGCATTCCAGTGGTAAAATATGTACATTTTTTTGTGAGCTAGGGTAGAAGTCAGCCCAAGACAGGATGGCAGAGTTGAGTCCAGGAAGGGAAATAGACTTGCTAAGGCAGTTTTTTCCCTTGGTTTGCCTCCTCTCCTACTGTTCCAACACACTCTTTTCTCTCCTCTCTTGTCTTTGTTACTGAATTTTATTAGATCCACAGCATTTTGCATTCTCCTCCTTTCAGTCCTATGGTTCCATCTTTGGGCCCTTTTTCCTTCTCTCTGTTTCTTTTTGTTTTTCTGTTTCTCATTTTGTTACTTTACTCTTGGGCTACTCTGCTTAACTTACTAGCACTTTTAATGGAAGGTGTGTTAAAGCACTCCTTGGTGGCTGTGTGAGTGTGTGAGGGTGTTTTATGCCTGTTCTGTGAAGACTTCTCTGTTACAAATAGGCCTTTTTATTTTTGCAGCTGTAGGTTAACATTGCTTACTGTGCTTGATAGATGGAGTCTTACATCATACATAAAGCTGGGACAATCAATTAGCTGGTAAGAACAAGGGCTGTTTCGCCCTAACCTATCCTAGGCCTTGTAGTCTCATTCTCTGTAGTGATGGTTCAGCTTCATCCTTGATGAAAACAGAGGAACCCAATCAACTGAGCTTTTTACGTGTGCCAAAGACCAGATGAGTCTTCCTGTTTGCTCTGTCACAGAAGCCACTTTCTGCTAAACTATACACTTTTTAAGGAATGTGATTGCAGTTGGAATGAAAGCATGGCTGTCACCCAATGGAGCATCAGTTTGCTGCAGAATACACACTCTGAAAGCATCACGCGCAGTACTTGTTGAATTTTGGGGAAAATGGTGCATTTGTATGTCACTAACTTGCAGAGAAACTGGAGGATGAAGAGAATTTGACTGCCATGAATAGGATGGTAGTGTTGGTGGGGTGTGGAAGAGAAGGCATTTCTGCCAACCTAGCTGTTAGGTAGTAATATCGGTTGTTTTTTTCAGCACTCTGTCTAACACTCTAAATTATAACATATTTAGGGACTGTATTGGTATCTGGTGCTCTGAACAAACCAAATAACATTGTCAGAGCTAAACAGAGGAATAAATAACATAGCATAACAAGAACAAGTTCTGATTCTTCATTAGTAGAATATCCTTCCTTGGCCCTGCTTTCCTTTTGTACTTCTGGTGCTTTCGATTGCAATTGCTGTATAAATCTGACCACAAAGGAGAACGCTGATAACTTGCTAAATGTACAAATCCAGCATGATAGAAGAATTTAATGCAATAGTATATGACTCAAATATAATGTAGTTTGGAAATGTCATATGATAATCCTACATAAAACCCTATTCATCACAAGGCTTCTGCTGTCAGGTCATGATGATGCTTTGATTATTTTACACATTATTTACACTGGATAGAGTTAGAAGGCATATTCTATGCATGGTTCAAGATGAAAAGTACTTCTTTAAAAGAGAGGGTGTATTCTTTGTACAGATGTTAATTTTGATCATAGGAAAGGGGGGAGAGCTCTAATAAAATTGGTCAGGACATAACAGTATTTTGAAATTACTCTTAAAAAGCGAGTGGATGTATAACGTGAAAGTATTTTTAAAAATTTAACATTACATTAAAGTAGCTGCCTGAGTTCAGTGACTGGGAATTTGTAAGCTAAAGGAGATATGACATTTGCTGTAATGAAATCAGGATGGCTAGAAAAAGTGTCTGAAAGGGGCCTAGATTGGAGAAAAGAAGGACAATTCAGCAAGATTTGTGGCATCATATATCATGGGGCAATACTGAGCTCATAGCAGCTGTTTAACACTGGAAATGTGTGTTCATCAGACCAGCTAAATAAACAAAATCAAAATGGAAAGGGGGAGAAATTGGACATGGAGTCCTGGTGCTGTGTGTACTGACCATTGCTGAAAGGGGCAGGGTGTCTGCAGCAAGCAGTGTATGGGGGAGAAGTCATGGATTCAGTAAGTGATCAGTGAAGGAACCTGCAGGTATGAGAATTACAGGCAAAACCCATGAGCAATGAATCCTACACACCACATTTTCACTCTGCTTCATCTTGCCTTGCCTTGCCTTGCCTTGCCTTGCCTTGCCTTGCCTTGCCTTGCCTTCCCTGCCCAGCACTGCCCAGCACTGCCCAGCACTGCATTGCATTTTAAAAAATGTGTTTTCCTTCCAGCAGCTCCCTATAAGGAGCTGATGATATGTGTTGTCCTGGAGATTCACTACAGGTCTGTTTGGATTCATCCGTGCTCTGTGAATTCTGTTGGTTTCCACAGGAAAAGAAAAGTGCTGATGTAATTTCCCCTTACTTTTAAAGCATCTCTCCAGATTTAGTGTTTTCCTCTGTCCCTGACTTACCAAGCAGAATCCTACCTAACAGCTGATAAATATTGATGTTGTATTGAGGATGCTAAAATTTTCTTTTTCCGTAAGGATTTTAAGTAAATATTCTTTATACCAAAGTTCAATTTGTAGTTGATGTATCAGGAGACAGTGGTAAATTAAAATCATAAGCTATTCCTTAATTATGTACAAGGGTACCAATGGTCTACTGCCACATTTTACTGAAGTAAAACATTAAAAAGTGTTTGCCACTAAATATCGATGCAGTTTTATTCCTTTTTTATTATCATGTTTGCTGAATTTCCTACACACATCAAATAGCAGAGAAGATAAAATGGGACATAAACAGTTTTAGAAAAGTAATGTTATAGGGAATTTGCTGAGGGAGCTGGAAGGCCAGATTAAAACATTTTCCAGACCTGCTGAGAGCTTATCTTAAAACATGACCAAGATAATTGTTTTATTTTCCTCTACTGAAACATCTGGAATAAGTTCCTAAAAAGATAAGAAGTGTATGCACAAAGTGCAACTGCAGCAAAGCGCTACACTCCCACATAGCTTTTCATTTAACGTGTTTCAACTACCACCTGGCCAAACAGAGATGAAAATTTAGTAAAACATGTTCAAGCTCGAAGAAGTGTTCAATCTTTCGCTATTTCCTACCACTCCTCACATGATTTGTCTCCGGCTTCTCTTTCTCAAGGGCTAAATGTTTCAGGGAATCAGAGTTTCTAGTCAGCGGAGTAACCACAACAAAGCTCTTCTGGAAATGAAAACTACATCCAGCCTCTTCTGCTTTTATCTGTAAATGAAACACACTCTTGTAAGCCTGTATCTGTTGTTGTAGACTGTGATGTCTAAGGGAGTTAGGCACCCATTTATAAATCCCATCTTGGAAATCCCATCTGAAGAGAATTATTTCCTTATTCTTTGTGATTATAAGGCATTAGAAGATAAAAGTGTTTTCACTGGGATAGTTTATTTGTAGCTGAGCTTGCCATTAATGAGAATATGCTCGGTTTTTTACACTGCCTGTGATTTATAGACTGTAGATGTAAGTGCATACAGTTTGAAAATATAGAAATACCAGTATTCAAAATAAATGATAATATTTTTCAGATTAATGGCAAATGGTGAGATACTCAGGAGGTGCTTTTCAGACAGAAAGCTCCATCCCTTTTGCAACAGTATGACACAGTGCTGTCGATACCAAATACGTCCGGAAGCAGGGGTGGGATACTTTGCTGGGTAGTTCATGATCAGCTCCAGGCATCCCTTCTGGGAAAAGCATGTAAGACTGATGCAAGGCTTGCAAAAACACACTTGTTAATTCTTAACAAAAGTAAAAAGGGAATAATTATCCAATTGTAGTGAATATGTGTGTGACACAGAGAGGTAAGTCGCAGATTCTTGATGCTGCAAACCTAACTGCACACATTCTGGGAGCAACAGATGTACAAGGTTGTGGAGACCAACGCCAGTTACTGTGCTGTTCGGTTAGAATATCCTTATTCTGCTAAAATTTAAAAAACCAAAGCTGAAGTATTCCTTATTGAGTGATCTAATCACTTCTGCTCCTTCAAAAAGAAAGACATGCCAGCAGCAATATAATGTCTTATGTCCAGCTGAAATTTACCACCAGAATCATTGTTTTGAAGTTTTTTCTTGGAATAAATGCAGTTTCTGTGACTGCCTCCTCAGCTCCTGAAACACTGTGAAGAAGGAACGAATGAATGAGCCCAGAAGGCATACTTCAGCATCTTCTCCCCCAGTCTTCTTATTCACCGTTGGAAAGTTCTAAGTTAATGATAACAACAAATTCTACAGGCTTACATTTATTTTTTTTTTTGGTACAATAGTTTGTTGAGAGGTTCTCATTTTTAAGTGAGAATATTTAATTGCATTTCAAATATTTTCAAAACAATGTTTCAACATTTTCAAAATGTAATGATTTCATTGTTATTTGAAATAACTTTCTATTTTAAGAAAATCAGTTGCCTGAGACAAAACAAAGTACCCCTTGAGTGTTGAAATGCTATCTAAAACTTGCATGTGGTCTAAACCAACCATTTGACTTCTTTTGTTTGCTGAGCATTTTACTTTTTATTTTATTTCAGGTTATTCCGAAACGAATTCCCTCTCATCCCCCCTTTTCGTGGAATTGCAAGTGACTTTAACTGTAGGTCACCATCTTATCTATTAGAAAGAAACAAAGAGAAGAAAAATTTAGAGATCAGGCACACTGGAGTTACCAAGGGTAGCAAATATCGTGTGTTTCAGAGAGTCAAAGACAGATATTTAAATCACATTTCAGGTCATGTCTTCTACAGATCTCAAAGGCTTGAAAGCTCTGCCTTGACTCAGGGTTTTTCTGAAAGCTCATTCCTGGATCCAAGTAAAGTTTTGTCATACTTATAATTCAATCAGATGATAATGGTCCCATCTGGCAATAGAATAGCAAGTCAGCCGAGACTGATGAAGGTGACATTTTACCTTCTCAAAATTCTTCATTTAAGGGCTCAAAGGGCCTATAAATTTGATATCCAGCTCTTCCTCCTCACTTCCTGGCAGAATGTCCAATTTTCAGTCCTTCCCTTTTCCCTTTTTTTGCTCAGACTGTTCCTACATTTCATCTCCTGATGAATGTTGTAAAATCTTACTTATTTCCTCACTCTTCATAATCCAGTAACTTTTCCCACTTTAAGTTGGCAAAGTGACAGCTGCTTATCTGTGTTTTACCTTTTTAAGTGTTGTCTTTTCTTACTTAGATTCCCTAACTGGAGAAGGAATTCGGTGTGAGCTTGGCTGTGTCTGTACCATTTCTGCAGCCCTTTCCACAGGAATGAGGAAAGCATAACAAAGGCAGCTATGCTTTTTCAATGCTGATGGCGACTTTCCCAGAGGTAGCCTAAATGCCATTACTTGGCATTGTGTTGTTTAGACCGGCATTTAGTATCTGAATACATTCGTACTCTGTGCTTAATTAAAGTAAACAGTGATTAAAAGTCTGATGATGCTTCCTAATTCAATACCAAGGTCTACACTCAGAAGATGAGACTGTACCTGCAGATTGTTTTCCTCAGGAATGATGTTTGCCTGTGAAGTTCCTCCTCTGTGCCATTTGCTTCTTCTTGCCATTTTGGGTGTGCCCATACCTCTGTCTGTAGGGAAGCTGGAAGCGTTGGGGAGGAGAAGGTAGTGAGGGAGAGAGGGTTTTCATCCAAAACTCTCTGTCATAAGTCATCCTCTTCCCTTCTAAACAACTGCCAGTGTAAATGTGGAGGCGTGTGCATATAGGAGCGGGAAGAGGCAGAAGGAGTATGTTAGGGAAGGGCCAGGAACCTCCTAAACTGGCTTCACCACTGGCAAAACTGGTACCGTGAAAGGATGATATATGGTAGAGAAGGATGCAGTATTTGTGATCTTGCATCGCTGGAGCAAGAAGCTTATCCTGCTATAGGAATGTTCCATGTAGGATTCTTGTGTTGTTGGTCGTTGTCCAGCCAAATGATACACCCCTGAAGACAGCTACATCATCAGTCTGTAGTACTCTGCAAATTTCTTTAAGAATTTTTCAACAAGCTCTCCTAGGCTTTATTTTCTGTGTGCTGGCAGCAACAAACATTGCAGCAGGTTTTTCTGTCTGACACCTCTCGCTCGTCCTGATCACTATATTTATCGACACACAGATTTGTTTTTTCAAATCTCAACTTAAATCATACTCATTTTATCATCTTTGAAGATTGTTTGGCACTGATCTTGATGTGGTTTGGTTTGGGTTTTTGTTTTAATGACGCTTCAACGGAGATCATTGAGTTTCAAAAAAATAAACATCCCTTCCAGCCTATCCAGAAAAACACATTGGAACCTACAGAAAAAACCTCCATCTTGTAGGGTTATTTGATGGATAAACAAAACATGTACTCAGTCCATACTTATGGAACTTATCTTTACTTCTAACCATTCTCTGCCAGATTTTGTCATCCCCATTTTACTGAATGGTGTTTTATTCTTCCAGTCATCCTAACAGAACTATGAAAGAGCATGAGTTTCTGTGCTGTGCATATGTGTGAAAGAATTTGACCCACAGTGCTATCGGTTTGTTGCTGCCAATATTGTTGGGTTGTTTTTTTCCTCTTTTAGTGCCTATTTAGTCAATATAACCTCATAGCCTTTTAAGATTTTGGAGGTATGAAATACTTCTAATCCTACTTATTTTATATTAACCTCATATGATTAAACTTGATTTTTTTTTCTAAGCAAAATATTGAAAAGACATTTTTAGTGTTGAGTCAGCAGCTCTGAAATACTCAAAAAATAATTTTAGCAGCATTTCTTTGTTTGGTCTGTAGTCCTATCTCACTGTATCTGATACTCTAGATAGGGGAGGAGGCATTTGGAATAGATTGGGAGTTTCTCTTTCGTCTGTCCTTTCTAAAGATGGTTTTCGGGAAGGGGGGCGGATGAGTGCTTAGGCTGTGGGGTTGCAAGTTCCACATTCCTACTCCCTCAAACTTTAGGAGATTGCTATAAAGATCGCCCTTCCTGTGCTTGGTCTTGTTCCCCCACTCCTGCTGTTGACACCATCATCTGCCTACTCCCAGACTCCCCCTTATCTGCAGCAAAATGCAAATCTTGTTCAAATGACGATAGTGATCTCTCACCAAGTAATAGCTATTTTGTTGCAAACCATCAGTCATGTATCCCTTGTGCCCAGCCTTGTCACCAGATACAAAGAGCAGGCAGGTCAAAGCAGCACTCTTGAATCTGAGACATTAGGTCAAGCCTAACACTGAAAGTCTGGGTTCAGTAAACATCATCTGAAGGTAAGTTGACATCTCCCCAATTAGAAACCCTCATTCTGTGTGTGCAGCAGAGAAAATGAGGGAGAGAATTTCTCCAAAAAGAAATATTAAGGGCAAAAATATCCACCAATGCAAGTGTCTTCCTGACAGTAGTTTTCCTAGCAGCTACTTAATGTCATTCCAGGAGCAGCAGGATAATGTTTGCTGGGGACATCCTTCTGCCTGGTCTTCTGCTGTGCCCCTGCAGGGAGTGCTGGTCAGCAGACAGCCCAGGCCCAGCCCCCTGGCCATGGGCAGGGTGCTCTGCTTCTCACTCCCTACAGTGCTGCCTACTTTTCTTCTGGACCTCTGCCCATTCCTGCTGACCTGTTTTTGGGTCTGTTGAGAATCATAGATGTCCTCAGTGGAGTTCACTGAACTCTTCTGCGATCTTCTGAGATGTCAGAAAGGACATTCTCCACAGCCCATCAAAAGGCATCTCTCTGTCTCACACCACTATGAATCCCTCAATGTATGCTAGATGTGTCTGCAAAGTCTTCTCAATAGAACAAAGAGGCTCATTGGAGGGAACAAGTTTTAGAGTCGTGCAACTTGTAGTTGCAAAATGTAGTTGCAGGCTTTTTTCTCCCCCCATCCCCACAGTTTGTTTCCCTGTCCAGTCAGTTCTGAGTCTGTGCAATTTTATGTTTCCTCTCTGTGTCGCTGACAGGGGGGTGGACAGAAAGGGAATGCAAACGGAGGTCTTCCTAGAACATCTTCCCAAAGAGACCTTATGCCATTCTGGGAGAATACTTTATGCAAAGAAAGAAGATCTGCGGTTGCTTGTGTCTGATATCAAGTAGAGTGGGGTGCTTTAGAGCTTGAAGCTATAGGGCCCATCTATCCCAGCCAAAACTAGTATAACTTTCCATCTACTGATGGTTTTATTCTGCTTATTTATGTCGAATTTAACCAATGTGGCTGCTTTTCAGTAATCTATAATTACAAAAGCGCCATCTAAGATATTCTCTTAAGATAATCAGATATAAATTTAGGCCCATAATATAAGGGAAAAAACACCGCTTTTCTGTGTTGCTTTACTTTACAAGGTTTTTGAATGAATGTTGTTATCATACAGTCTTTTAAAATAATATCAGTAATACTATACTATCAGCTGAAAGAAGAGTGCCATGATTATGAGATCTATTCCTGCCCAAAGGCAGCCAGCCATATTTATAAACTGGTGTGATCTCCTTGCTAAGTAGTCGTTCAGGTTTGCCTTGACTCACTAGTTTCAGAAGTAAGTAAGTGGACTGGTAATTTAGCTTCTCTCTAATTTCTGACTATCTTGACCTCCACACTTTCTTTTTACATTATCGAGCTAGCATGGTATTTTGTGTGCACTAAATAATACAGACAATAATTGTGTATCTGTATTAAAATAGGGAAACGTTAGGGGTTTTTTTTATATAATTTTATTACTTTCTTCCACTGTTCGTCAAAGTTCCACACAGAGTGCCTGTTTTTACTTAGGATTTTTTTTCTTTTTATTAACCAGAACTTTTCAACCTTGTGTGATCTCTTTACAATTCCCTTTAGAATACATAATTGTGCTCGATCAATTTGTTAAAGGCTTTTGAAGTGTTAAAAAAGCTGCATTAGAATTATTTTCTTTCAGGTTTTATGTTAATGAACATAGGTGCTATTCAAAGCAAAGTCAGTGTGTCAAGGGAACTTTAACTAAAGTTATTCATACATAAACTAAAAAAGGAAACATCTTTAGTGGAGGAAAATACATTTAATAAGTAAGTGCAGCACACAATTCCTCCTTTCAAAAATGTCAGTTCATATTGAACCTCCATTCTAGATATCTTACAATTACTTTGTCAACAGAAGGTAGAGTAGTGATGGATGATACATTGGTTCTTGAAACCAAACTTTCTGTGAGTTACTTAGGCTGAAACTAAGTGCTTTTACATTCCAGTCTTATTGATGATAGTGGTTTTATATTTATCACCCTGTCATTTCAGTTGACTGTATCAGCCTCTTCAGTGCAGGAATATGGACACTAATGGAGGTGTGTCCTTAGTGCTCTAAAGGGTCACAGATTCATTCCACTAACACGTTCACAGCCCTGTTATAAGCTCAGAAATTGTTTTGCCATTTTAAACAGTAATCCGCAGCTGTAGGTGTATGAGGCCTGTGAAAAACTGTTTCTTACTGGTCTTTTTAGACCATGCTACCTGCTTGACACTGAATATGCTTCTTTCAACTTTCACTAATATAATGTTACTGTTTTGCAACCTGCCCTATAATAGTCAGAATTCTACCAGGGCCTTGGGAGTCCAGGATCAGATTGCAACATTTATTTATAAGAAATTCTGTCAAGAATCAATAATAGTCTTGGGTCTCAAGTTCCTTCTTTAATAATACTTTGATATGATTTGTCACAAGCTAGCCCACAGTATCCACCAGATTTTATTACTTAGCTTGCAGCACAGTCTCTCATCTTTGAGTCATGAGATCAGCCATGGGGAGACCTTTAAAAAGCTATATTCTTTACTGTTTGGTTATTACAGAAAGTCTATATTACTCAATAATATCTTTTATAAGGTGTGCTGTCACATCTTCACATAGATGTTTAACCTCGATGTAGATATACTGAATGCCTGGAGGCCATTTTAGTGACATGGACATTGTTTTTCATGATTGGATGCCAAATGTATCAACAAAAACAACAGAAGTTGGGCCTTATTTTCACAGCTTGGTAGTTCTGACTGAATCTCATACTAACTGTCGATAGCAACTAAGATTTTATTTAGAGTGTAGAGTGTAACATTTTTATTACTTGAAAGTAGTAGAAATTCTGTGAAAGCAATTTAGATTACTTTCCACTGTAATATCAGTTCCTTAGGTTCTACTGTGTATCTCAATAAACAAGACCCTACTGTGTCACTCGCATATTGTGGTTCTAAATATATGAGATTTAACTCGGACCTGAAATTCAGATAGCTACAGTTGGCATTTACTTACACAGGCAGTTTACAAAATGAATTATATCTCTTGGTGACTTAAGGCACAATATGAGAAATTCAATGAAATTTTTAATAAAGTTTGTTAAAAAGTGCTTTAAGTGATTACAACCTGATCAACCTGCGAAATTCAGATCCTCCTCTTCCATTTTTGTGAAATCAAGAACTGAGGAATCACAGAGGAAGACCGAGGTTTGCTCTGTGTATCTTGTGTGTCATCAGTCATGCATATGAGTAGTATCAGTAAAACAAATAATAGACAGACATGTTTCCATAAATCATGGTTTTTCCAAATACGTATTTTGAAAAAAAATATGCTTGTAATTTTGAATTTATTAATTCTTAAAGATTTCCTGTTAATAATAGGAATTGGTTATTGTGTAGTTCTCTGTTTTTGAAGGTTCTTTCAATTTGCTATGTACACGTTGTTATCAGAGAAGAAAACCCTTAATTAGGGTATTGTTGAAAACTGAGGTAAGGTTTTTTGGGCCAGGCAAGTTTTTTTCAGGACAGAAGCACGCACATTTTTCAGCACTGCTCATAGTGAGTACCTCAGAAAGAACTAGGTGTGGTGATTTAATTTTAAGGGATTATATCTCCCTGGTTTATCATTTCTTAAAACCTGTCCCAGTAAAACTTATAAAGCAGGTAGGTCTTTGTGAAAGCCAGTCCTCATGTATAATAAAGTTATGTGGCCTGGTTTAGCTCAGAGCTAAGAATACAAACCTATTAATAGATCCATAGGCAGTTTTAATAACACGTATTGCAAAACAAAAATAATTCTAAACTCTTTGTTAAGAGCGCATAGTAAATTTAGAATTACAGACAGGTGATCTTGAATTCACTCTAGAAATTTCTAAAGCTTTATTTTGGAAATGTGACACTTTCATGGACTAAAGTAATTCCAAAACTAAAAATGCACAAAGATTTTTACCCATGAAAAGCTACTAAGTTTCTTTCCTTAATGAGAATTTAATTGATAACTAGAGATACTACCTTCAAAAGTCCTTGCCAGTTATCCTAAAATGGTGGTTAGTACTAGATGTAATCTAAAATGTAGTAATTCCGTAATATCTGAAACACTGTATTAATTTCACAAATTGTTCCAATTTTTGCCAAGAGCCTTGGAAAAGAAGTCCTCAGGAAATATAGCGATGTGTATTATTCAGTTGTAGTGTTCATTTTCAGGCATCCTGGTCAATTAATTTTGAAACATTTAAAAGATTGTTGTCTAATTATGTCTCTGATGTTTGGTTTATATTGAATGGGTGAACTAGAAAGATGAAAAATATATTTTCCAATGGATATTTTGGAAAAGGTAATGTATCTGGTACCACCAGGGAGCACGCACACGTACATGCACGCGCGCACACACACGCACGCACATGATTATACATATAAAACAAACAACTAATGAAGCAATTTTACTTACCTTTTACAGTTTTAGATGGATAACCTATGTAACATAGTCTAACTTTCAAATATCTGAGTAATCTATCTGTAGGTAACATTGACTTAAAGTAAGAAAAGATATTAAAAAAAAAGACATTGAAAAAGAAGCTTGGAGTAGCCTATAGTGAAAAATAAATGGTATAAAATAGGAACTTGAACACTTCCTATGTAAAATAAAGGAGAAAAAAAAGAATCTTATAAAAGAAAAAAGAGTTAGAGGTGGGCATTTCAACATTAAAATTAGAAACAAAGAGGTAGTGTAAACCTGGCTTCCTGCCTAAACATCCTAAACTAACCCGTGCTGTAAATGTATGAGAAACAGAGAACACGTTAGCCCTAGACCTATCTTTTCTAGCCTGACCTCAAGCCCACGGGTTGAATCTGTCTCATCAGAACAATTCATTCATGCCCAGCTCTTTTCCTTAGAGCTGTTAGTGCCCTCCCTGAGGAATGTAAGGAAATATGCTCATCACATGACCAAAATGCAGATGTGACTTATCATACGACCTGATTTATATCTGCCACATCCCTACTTAGCAGGTATTTGTTTTTTTCATCAGCCTCCTGTGTACACATCGAGAGAAAGGCCATTGAGCTGGCCTTCAGTGCCTGCAGAAAAGGATGTGTTATTAGGTGCATGTAGAAAGCTTCCCCTTCCCAACAGAAAAAAGGTTGTTCTTTTCCAACGTGCCCATGAGCTCTAAGAAGCTCTTGGTTTTCATTGTGCTCAAGTTTCCTGCAGTGTATTGACTATCCCTCTAACAAGAGCATGACGCAAGCTTATTTTTTGCGTATCTTTAGATAGTGCACTAATAAGCAAGAAGGAATAAAATAAAGAATGCACCAGTTTTAGCATTTTAATAGTATAAATGTATAGTGGACATGTGCATACTTTTTAGAACTCGTAGCAGAGCCAATCTTTTCAAGATCCTTCATTGTTACTGATTCTGGAGACTCTTACCAAGGTACTCACTCTAATGTACAAACCTAATCAGACTGACTCAGATTCTGTATGTCTTTTTTCCTTGTGATTTAGCGGTCAATCCTGACAAGCCATTGGCTATTTCCATAGTCAGTTAACTCTAACATAATAACAGGTTCTGTAAAATCCCTCAAAACTCAAAGCAAAACAACATACTAATTGTGCAAGCTTGATGATTCTGTGAAATTTATTGTTTACAGGCATCATTAGTTTTATTGGTAGTAGGCCAACTGTGGCAGAGGTCTTTTTAGCGTGTGATAGGAAAGCAAAGGAAAGTGTTAACTTGGGTTTTGATCTTATCAGCTTCAATCACTTCCATAAATCTGTGTTGTAGAAATGCATCTAAGTTTGTCCTAACTTTCCTGGGAAGCCCATATTTCCCTCTAGTCCCATCAAAGTTCACTTTATTAACCCAGGAGTTATAGGTTTCAGCAGAAATAAATTCTTTTAGCAGCAACAAAATGTACTTGTCGGGTTTTCCACCAGATTCTCTGAAAATCTCATTCTTTTGTGTAAGAGCCACATTTTGTATGCTTACCTCTGGCAGCTGCTCTTCTGTAGTACATTTGCCATCTCCTGCACCCACATCCAGACCAGTAATACTCGTGTATTTGTCAACCTGCATCTGTATTCACATCACCTCACTTGGATGTATAATTCACAGAGGCCGAAAGAAATGGTTGCCATTTTTTTGAACAGAACTGGGACACACAAAAAAGCAGAGGAAAAGACAGGTTTTATACTCCTGAGCATTTGCAAGAATACTGAGTGGTGAGGGAGAAAATAAAACTGGATTTACCATTGAAGAAGAATCCTAAATCCTGCATACTCATCCTTGGCGTTCAGTTGAGCAGAATAAACATAGTTTAGATAATGGCTTGTTTGCAGTTCTGTTCCAGTTATGCCTCATGGAAGTATTCTTCTCTTGCTTAGAAGTAGAAAAATGCCTTTGAAAGGGTGATCCTCCTCAGCAGTCGTTTGATTTGCTGCTTTAGCAAATTTACCTGAATTTGCCAGATCTGTTGACTGATCTTTTTGATGTTTCCTTAGGAATCTGGATGTTGCCTATGTTATGTTTATAAATGTTGCACCTACATCTCCGCAGTTGTTATATGGCTTCTAAAGGGCCACTTCAGAGTTAGATCAGCTGTTCTGGCCTTAGATCTGAAGAACAGCATCAGTTAACAGGTTTTGACACTCTCAGTAACAAGCACTGGCTCATAGTTTTTGAATATTTACTTTCTCTAATCTGAACCAGGGAACTGCTTGATCATGAGATGAGAGTTTGGCCAGGATTGCAGTGAGACACTTTCAAATTAAGAATTTGAAAAGAATTAGAAAATAATCCTCTGCTGAGCATCTGCTCCCCCATAGAACAAAGTGGGGGTGAGAAAAGACACCAAAACAAGGAAACTTAATTAAAGCTGTTTAGTCTCCTGAAACTAAGTGTAGCTATGTCTTTAGTCTTCTTTTATTTCCAGCCCTTTTTTTTTAATTCTGTGGTATTCCTGTAGCCAATTCCATTTCTCCCCCTGAACATAGTGACATCATGATGGTCGCAGAGGGAATGGATGGGCACATCTACACTGCACTGTCTGTAGAAAGCAATATAGCTTCAGCAACATGGAGCTGTATGCTTATAGGGCTGGATTCCCTCCAGAAGGTAAGAGGGCTCATTTAAATTTAGCTCCAGGATCTATGTATTACTTTGGACTGTTCTATGATAGAAGATAAACCTAGCACACCCTGCTGGGATTAACATGGTGGATAATCAGACATTTCTGTAACATTATCAACTCAATCTAAAAGTTTCATTGTAAGAACTAGAAGATCTGTGAGTTCAAGTTGGAAAGAGACGAGACGGGGAAGAAATGAAAAGGACATCCTCATCTCAGCTACATGTACAACTGTGAGTACTTGGCAAGTGAATTCCATGCACCGAGTTCGACCTGAAATGAAGATTATCCTTGTGCTTACTGGGTCCCTGCTGTGAGATGATTTTACATTAGGTTGTTCACCACACAGCGACACATGGCAATTCTTAACTCCTCCTGGAAGGAAATTGCGGCATTAGGATGCTAGGAGCACAGCACTGGAATTGCACTTCCAGGAACTTGTTCATTAGCACTGAACATCCAGAGAAGGAACATACTCACTGTGTGCTGACAAACTCAGACCGTTTGGCAGGTTCTGAGGCTTTGCGCAGGCTGGCATTGTGACACGGGCTGAGGTTTTAACCTTGCCCACAACATTAATAACATTTAAATTGAAAGAATACATACTCCAAGCAGGGCATGTTCCCAAGTTTGTGCCAAGATCTAAACCGACCTGTACCTCAGGACTGAGCACTGGAGTGCTTATTAATTTTTCCTTGTAATTCTTCATAAAATTGTATTGCAGCATGCAAGCAACAGGGGCCTCTCTGATAATTTACCCTCTGCAAGTTCAAATCCATGTTAGTGAAGGGAACTGTCTGTCTTACATTTCAAAAGTAATGAACTCAAATTCTGTTGGGATTGTAATTTTATTAGAAATTCTGCATATCTTCTCTTGTTATTATTTCTGGGTCAAATGGATCATTATATTGATTGATCAACACTTAGTTTGTTATTATCCATAAGTACTCAGCAAATAATGAAAATAACCTGTCACTTTTTAAAAGAATGAACAAAAGAGACAGTATTAGGTTACTTTTTAAATTAATTTTTTGCATACAGGTAGATCAAGTTTGTATATCTCTGGAGCTTTGGCTGGCCATTCAAACATCTGGTAGGAAAAACTGAGTAGTAAAATAATTCATATATATATAGCAAAGCCTGCATTTTTACCCGTGTTCACTGTAAAATAAACAACATGCAGGGCGGTTGGGTTTATGATAATGCTGTAAGTTAATGATCTTGAGCACAGCAACAAACTTTTGATGTTGCCATACTAATCAGGCATTTCTGTAGCATAATCAGCTCCATCTAAAAATCAAAAATCATGCAGCTCCATTCTAAGAACTGGTACTTTCTAGCCGAAAAGAGACTCGCAATTTAGTTATATTTATTGATTTGTGGTACTTCCTTTTTTTTTTTTTGAAGTTACAACTGATTTTCCTGGCTTCGTTAAGCACATTTTCTCATCACTTCCACTAACTGACATCCCATACAATGTAGGAGAGAAGCACTGAAACAGCATGCAGTACATGTACGGTACATGTACATATACATTACACCATTAGTTACAAGTCTTGAGGGAAAGACATGGGATCTTATTTTTGAACAATCTTAGAAGATTATCTATGCTGAAAAAATTCAAGTTTCTGAAAATTTGGACCATTTTTTCCAGTGTGTGTAACCAACATCTACATTTAAGAAAACCTACGAATTTATCATTCAGTGTCTCAGGTTGCCTAACTACTGCCTAAAGTAGGAATACTCTTGCCATGATACAAAGCAGAACTGACAAGAAAAAGACACTCTCTGTCACAGTCACCTTCTGTGGACCAGAGTCAGAGGCATTAAAGATTAAAATTACCATTTTATATATTGCATTGATAGTGTAGTAAGTATCAGGCATGTCAGTACCTCTCATGTATTTTTTTTCCTACGGAGCAGGTCTATGAGTGTGCTCAAATTATACCACAACGGGTTGTTCATGAACAGCAGCACCAATAAATGTGGTGGGTTTGCACATTGTATCCCAAGTACCTATACCTCTGCACCAAAACAACTCACTGTTCCTCTCTCAGTGTATTCCATGATGTGCTAGCACATGGAACTTATAATTACTTCATGTGTCTCATAAATCCCTCCACAGTATCCTTGACTCATTACAAGTGGGCAAGCTAACGTGTTATGGTTGGCGCTGAACTACCCCCAGACTGGCCAGCTGAGAGGCTAATAGTCAACAGAACTGTTAAATCCTCAGTTGAAACCTTTCTTCCATGGAAGCACGAATTTGGCTCTTTCTTTACTACGCAGGTCCCAGTTTTTGTGAAACTTAAGGCAGACTGTATGTCCTTAGTTTCTACAATTTCGCCTCCTCCTCAAAGGAGGGGAACTGTGACAGATGGGCGAAAGAACAAGCAGTGCAATGTTATGTATTTTATCCTTTGAAAATCAGGCTATAATGATATATAAAATCACAAAGTTATAAAATATCAAACAACACTCACAAAGTTCTGTGACAAACACCACTCACGAAGTTATCAAATACCTTATAAATATGAAATATTGTATAAATATAAGAGGTGAAACTCTGATTTGTGCCAATAATCTCTTCAAGCACTAATGTTTATCTAATGGATTCAGCTACCAAAAATTATTGCATATACTACAGAAAGCATTACAATTTGGGATTCACCTGTGCCATTATATCAAAGCTAAAATTATTCCATGAGACTTTGGAACATTCCATGTTGGTTGATACTATGTGCTTTTAACTAAAAGCTTCTCCTTTCACTTTACATCAACAGAAGTGGAACAATTAATGCTTCAAAATACAAGAGAGGCTTTTGTTCTTGTTTAAATTTTTGTACCTTAGCTTGAAAGGTATCTTGAGCTCCTTTGAAGTTTTCCTTTAATATACTGCACCCAAACCACTTCTTTATAAGAGCCTCATTTAACTTTTACATTTTAAAGATCTTTCAATGCAAGCCCAAATGTAACAAAAGAAAGTGATAATTGTTGAAACAGGCAGAGTTGTTGAATAGTGTAGACACTGAAACTTGTGGAAGCCACATCCTGGAAGCATCTTGTGCAACTCGGCTTTGGTGTATAGCTGGCAGGTAGGTCACATCACATAGAATTTGCCTCATGCTCAAGACTAATGTTTTCTTGAATTATTAATCAAGTTTAATAATTCACAGAGACCCCAATTCCACAGAGCTTGTGTGGCCCCTCACAGAGAGCCCCACTTGCTGCCAGTGACATTCCCTCTGCCACTGCTTGTGCAGTTCTCAGGCGCAGGCTGAAAAGCCAATTCCCTGTGAAGTCAGTGGTCAGACTTCTAGAGATTTCACTATCGGTTGGACTGTATATTCTTTGATAAAGGTTTGAGTTGTCTCCTCTCTGCATTTGGAACCAGCTACCACCCAGCTGATAGTAACAAGAACACCTGAATTGCTGATTTCAGATTTCAGGGAAGCCACTTAGGACTGCAGGCAGAAGCTCAAGACAGTCAGCACTGAGGAGTGCAGGACTGTTTGCAGTTAATCCCGATACTGCCCTGGCACTCCCAGTGACTATACCTGCCCAAGAGCCAAGCAGAGTGTTGAGGAGCCTGCAGAAGCTGTGAATATGTTCACAGCCCTGTTTAATTGCCTGAATTCCTTCTGAGTAATTCCTGATATAGTCAGTGTACAGTGTATTTAATTTTCTGTATTAGAAATTTACCATTTCAGATTTCTGATGACTGCCTGTCTTTGAGGCTCCGATGCTCTCATCAGACTCCATCATGACGGAGCAAATGTTGATGTTATACTGTGGTTTATGAGCCACAAGCTCATCGTGCCTATATTTCCGCTTGGTTTTGTGCTTCTACCAGTGTTGTGGGAACTCACATGCCATTTCAGACCTTTGAAAATCTAATTCTCTTGCACCATACTTTTTTTTCTTACTTTTTATTTTTCTTTCTGAACTGGGGCAGATGTCCCTTTTTGTAGTAATTTAATTAACACTTTGGAATAATGATGCATTAATTAATGCCAGATTACAATGGAAATGCTACAGAATTACACTTTATATCAACATTAATGCAAAATGAGTTCCTCCTGGATAATATTTCTTACAGAGAATACAAAAAGAGATAATACTAATTAGGCCATCAATTTAAATTTACTATAATTTCAATCCATGTCACTTATCTGTTCTCTAGCACAAAACCTTCTATTCTACCATACACTTTTTGCTGCGTTGATATCAGTATGGCAGCCAGACAGGGAGTCATTTCCCATTGTGCATTCTGACACAATATAGTACACTCCTGTACTATAATCCTGGTTTTGGTGTGTGCGCTGCGAAGGACTGAACTTTACAAATCAGGTATAGGCTTAATAATGTTCTGACATGGATCTTCTGTGGGTGGAGAAACTTCACTGGCAAAAAAATACCCTCACCAGAGGCACAGGGTTTCATGTCGTGCATGGTACATTATTAGACTGTAGCACACAGTTCAGGTTATTCTAATTCTTCCTGGCATGGCCCAAATTTGCTACTGCAAAATGCAACATCTGCAAAGCCATTCTTTTGTGAGCATTATTATTTTAACTGCTTCATACCAAAACGTGAGACAAATAAGAAACCTAGGTTTCTGTTCCCAAGTAGCTTCAGTCTCAGTAGTATATTCCCACTTCCGAGAACAAAATTATTTATTTGAAGAATGCCTCATCTCACTTGCACTTTGGTGATCTTTTCTTTGTGACCATCACCTAGATGCTGCCTCTTGTACAGGCAAGAAAAGAGGCTGAAAAAAAAGGCATGAAAAAAATTTAACAGAGATGATTCCATTTCAATGAACATCCAACAAAACTTTGCTTTCCTCTCTACCTCCCCTCCTGACTCTGTGGCAGTCTGTGTGGAATCTGCTGGGTCACCAGAATTTCAGGTTCCTTGCTCTTCAGCAACCAAAAGAGAGTCAAGTCAGCGGAAGCCAGGCAGGCTGGCTTTCGAGCTCTGGTGTTTGTTTGGAATTCCCAAAAGGGAACAGAGAGATAGCTGCACTTCAATCCAAAATATGTAATGAAAAGTAGTAGGGGACCTGGAAGTCTTGACTGTATGAGTACGCTCGGAGGTTGAGAGTTTTTCACCCACCATGAAGGACTTTGTTTGGAAATTACCAAAGGAAATGTTTTGATTTTCCAGAATGCACAGCTGTAACTGCTTTCTTCAAACACTAAAATATTCTTCTTTATAGAAGTATTTTGCTCTGTAGATTTTAACTGTATGCTTTTATAATAGCCATTTGTAGTAATTTTATTGTATAAAAATAGAATTATTTAGTTCAACACATAAAATGCTGATGCCCTCGTAGAATGTTGTCACCAACAAGGGGATTTCAGGAAGCATTGGCCACTCAGCCGATCAGATCAGGAGAGAGTAGCTGTGAGAAACTATGGAATAGTGACAGAGTTCAGGGAAAACTAAACCCCACATAGATGGTCCTGGTTTATAGAAAAATGTTTCAGCCTGGGAATTCTTTTGCTGGCATGTTGCGTATATTCCAGAGGGGACCATTCTTTTTTTATAGACATTTGGAGTGAAATGTATGTCATGTAAAGAACAAGCAACTTGTATCCGGTTAAATGACATTAGCCCTAAAACAGGAGTTATGTGGGATTTGGCCATCACAAATCTACACAGTATTGTGCACCAGAATGAATTTCACACATTTTACTTTGGCTTTAGCATACTGCTTTCTCTGGAGACTACCATTCTGGTCTCTACCACACAGGCAAATTGAGTTAATGCAACATCTCTTCTCCTTTGCAGAATTTATTTGGAATTTAGAAAAGGTCAGGTATGTAAATCTGTGTGATTTGTTTTATGAAACTACCTTTTTATTTGGGACAGCTCACTATAACTGGCCACCACTGCCCAGGACAGTTTAAAGCATATGTAGTCAGGAGTAATGAAGCAAACAGATTTTTGAGAACGTGAAGAAAAGTTCTTTTCCAAGGTGCTATCTACTGGAGAGTGGAACAGAGTTTTTGAATCACAGTAAGCCCTCACCATTAGATGGGCTTGTAACTCAGTGCAGAGTACTGAGTACACAATATACTAGAAAAAGTATGATAACTACATGGACTGAACTGATGTTGATCCCAGTGTTCTGGAATTAAGAAATCTCACAACTGTTTTCTGTCTGTGACTTCTGTGAGGACTGGCAAAGAAGGGCTTTTGTAGATCAGAACTCAAGCAAGTATAGTAGAACAGTCTTGTACAGTAAAACAGCCTCGCGCTGGGGAAAAATTTGCTCTATGCCAATCTACACTGTGCTTTCCCATCTTGAGTGCTATTAATCCCTTACTTTCACAAGCAATGAAGTATGTTCAGAAAAACATAAAGAAAAAAAAAGATTATTTTTAGATTTTATATGTAACTTCAACTAGAAACTAACTGGATTAAATATTTTAGTATAAAAATAGCACTCTTTTTCAGACTTTTTTCTTTAGGTTGCCAGTTTTAAATATGTGTTTTTCTCTGTTTAAGTCTTCATATTGTACTTTTTTTCTCATTAACTTGTATGCTCTCAAAATGAAGAACTTTTAATTTTTTTAGATGATCTTTACCCTTCCTTGCTAAGAATGGTATCATGGAGATAAAGATAAAATATTTTAGCTGGACAGCTATCTGATGGTGCTGTGTTTAGCTGAAACTACAAATGAATATCTACAGGGGATGGAAATAGGGCCGGATGCCTCCCTTGAAGACAATATCTTTATAGAACATAAAAATCTAAATGTGCAGATGTCGGAGTTAAGTTCAAGTATTTTAGTACCCACATATTTAACTACTAGGGTTTTTTTCTGGCACATTTACAGTCTGAAATCAGACATGGAATACTTGTAAGGTGGTGGCTGATGGAGAATTTCAACGCTTTTCAATTTTAACATTAAGTTTAAGGCTTCTGCAGGACATCCTTCTTCTATGACAGCCCCAATACTTTGGCAACACCGCCCTCTTTCCAGTTGATCACACCTGATGACACTTATGTGCATTAACAAATCAACTAATAGCCTTCTTCTGGTTCTCTTTTTCACCTGCATTTGTAACGGTAGGTCTGTGCATAGACAATTATGACATACAATGTGTTTGTTGTTTAAATGGATTTTATTGAGTGCCAAACTGATTTCTGGTCATATTACTTAATGATACGTCTACCTCCAAAAGGGTAATTCTAAGAAAGCTTTTTCACAAATATGTGTAACTTTTGAATAATTCCATCCCTACACTGTCCTATGAGTTATATGTATTTAAAATTTGTCCCAGAATACTAGGACAGTTCATGTTCATATCAGCTCTCTGTATTTACGTCTATGAAAGAGAAAAGCCCTAAAAGTGCTGACTCTGATGGTTCTGCTGGTAGCCAGACAAGATCATACCCTTACCACCGTGCTGCATAGTGGAGCACAACACAAATAATACCTAGCTAATTCCAGAGCGGATAATACATCCACAAGCAGTGGGGCAGCATTGTAATAGATTACTAGCTTGGATTTTGAAAGCAAGAGTGCCACAGTGAAGTGATGCTGCACCTGAACTGATACATATATCCTCCATCTTGATGGTGGTAATTAATCAAGGACAGCACCGCACTGATGATGCTGTGCTGTTTCCAGTTCTGCTGCATTGGTACATCTAAGTGTGGTTGCAACTAGTTCAGAAACCATTTCACAGGTGTCAAAGCCAGGACAAATATTAATATCACCAGAGTTACATGCTTATATTTTACCAGGGAAAAGTTTTAAAATCACTATTCAGGCACATTCATCAGAGTTATACTACATAGATTGGCTAATGATTATTGAACATTTAAAATATGTAAGTTCAAAATAAATGAGTAAAAACTGTAACAACTGCAACAATTCAAAGAAATCATGAACAGCTTGTGGATATTTTGTAAACAATAGTTTTCTAAGTTATTTGCTATGCATTGGTTTTTTTGCCTCTAATAAGTATCATACAGTATAAATGGTATTTTTATTTCAACTCCTAGAACATAAAAAAACTGGAAGCTAGCTGACAATTTTGCAAGAATATCTGAATGGCGAATCAACTGAGGTAAGTTGGAGTTTATGTCCCTGAACATATTGTACGACGGTGGATAAGGCAGGGTTTAAATATAGATTGAAAACCACAGGGTATTAAGTATCTAGGAGTATTTTACCGTATGGAGTTGAAGTCTACAACTAAACTTAACACAGAGGTAATGTGAAATGCAGTGAAAAAAATAATTGCTGGGTGGTCTTTGCCACATAGTGTATCGTGTGGTGGAAAAGGCTGAGAGCCATAAGAAAGATATTGGGACCAAACCTGACATACTGTATATATTAAACATCTTACTATTTACCTTCTGAGAAAAGTTCTTTAAGGAACTCATGGGTTTGTTAACAAAAATTTTATGGCATTATAGGAAGCCCAAAATCTGGGATAAAAATGCTAGTGTTAGCCAAACCTTTAGGTGGAGCAGATTTTCCAGAGTTACAAAAATATTGGGTTTTTGTGAAGCCAAGGAATGGATACCATATAAGTGGATCTCAGCCCATTTGGATAGCCTTTGAAAAAGCACAAACATTACTTTTTCATTTGTTCTCATTAACAAAGGTGAACGGAAAAGAGCTGAATGCAGTACTGAAAGCCACAGCTGAGTAGATTTTGAATCATAAAGAAAATGCAAGGCGAAAATACAAAGGAAGATACAAAATGAAAAGAAGGGAAGTCCTATGGAACAAAATGAGTATCAGTTTTGTTTGTTTTCTTGACTTTTTACTCTAAAGTGTCAGGGCCCGGAGGGCACCACCAGGCCTCAGTGGCCCTGATCAGCCTCCTCAGGGCTCCCTGACCCTGCCCACTGACAGGATGCCTTTTCAGTGACACCACAGCAGGGTCAGTCTCCAGCTCCCCACACCCTGCCCGGCCCAGCCATGGGCCCCACTTGAGCTGGGCCCACCCAGAGGCCCACACTGCCTGGGGCTGGGGCTGCCCCAGAGGCCCCAACCTGCCCCTCTCCTGGCTGGGGTGGGACAGGCCCTGGCTGCTAGGCCCTGCCCTGCCATCCTGTGGGACCTCCATGCTCCTGGCCCCATGGAGACCTCAGCCTGCGCAGGGCCCTGGTGTTAAAGAATAAAGCAGGAGGGCTGCATGCCACAGAATACGTCAGACCCACAGAATGGTGTCTGTTTCTTTCTCATCTCCTTGTAAAACTGTGTAGGCTCAGATTGGGACTTCAAGCATGTGCTGTCACAGCCTTCCTGCAGACGGAGAGAGAAGTACTGTGGAAACCTTTCTACTTCTCCACTAGGAGTACTACGGGGCAATGTAAGTAAAACACAGACTTCTGCTAATTTCTAAGGGATTTGAGTCAACCCCCTAACTATGTACAATATGTTCTTGCCTCCTCTCTGCTCGCTTCAGTCTCCTCAGAATTACCACTCATAGCTTAATGAATGTAGGCCTATAAGACTGTAGGCTAAATGCTGAAGGGAGGCAATGGAGGAAGATTACAAAGTGAACACAAGGAAGGAGTTCTAGTGTGCTGCCTTATTCCTGCTGCTAAATGTTTGATTAATGGAACAATAAACGCCAGTGAGAACTGCTAGGGATAGCTCAAGAGATGTGGACAGATGCTTGTCTTGTGGCTCTTCAAAGAGAATTTACTACCTTAAATATTCTATGATTCTGCAATTTTGGTTTAGGGTAGGTGGCTCTATTCCATTTGTATGGGTATCCAATTACAACTCAAATATTTGCACTTGACAGCAGTTTTAAACTATATAGTTAAATGAAAAATGAACCAAATGCAGTACATACTTTAATAACAATCAGTCTTAAGAGAATTTTTTGAAGAACAACTTCTGACCCACCAGGATTATTAAACATCCCGTAGCATTTTTTGCAAGATTAGTCACAGTGTCTTTGCTGAAACTCAATTTATATTATTACATTCAGCCTCCATAAATCGCCCTACGGTATCAACTGAATATAGTATTCTTCTGTCACATATTGTTGTAGAAAGTTACAAAGCTCTCATGTTCCACCTCAGAAATGGATCCACTTTGCTAGAATGTAATGCAGTTCTATTACAAGATTTGAAATTTTTTGTTATTTTACAATCCAGTACATTTGCAAGAGAATCCATTAGTTTTTCAGTGCTTCTTGGTGTCCTCATCTGCATCAGTGAATATAGAAATTTTAAGTATTAGTATTTTGCAAAGGCACTAATTTCTGGAGATTGTCCCCTAGGACTGCCCACAAAAGAAGGAAAACTATACACTTCCATTTGCATATGTGCTTAAGTGAATGCACCAGCATAGAACCAGGTTTCTAATTTTTCAAAACCTCTCTTTATTTCACAAGAAATTACTGCATTCTTGATGAAGTCCCAAAAACCATGATTATTTACTGGCAAGTCTTGCAGGCGATGCAATAAATATCACTTTTTCCTTTTACTCAATATCAAGCAGGCAAATCATTCCCCTTTCAGTCTTATCTTTTGACTGAGAGGAGAACCAGTAGCCCTGCTCCTCTTGATTATGTATCTCATTATGTGTTTGCCAGAATGGGGATATAAACCTAGTGCTCTATCCAAATTCCTACTAAAATTCCTACCTAAATTCCCACTGCAATTTCATTTGGATACAGTATATTTCTTCATTTCCTGCTCTCGGGCCTGTTCTGGCATCTACTGAAGTTAGTGGAAAGTTCTCAAAGACTTTGATGAAGTAAAATGTCCATAAACTATGGGGTAATTCTATTGTGGTATTAAACAGTTCCAGTTGACATAAGCCTGTATCTTATTATAAATTGCTTGCACTGTATATCCTTACTAGTTTGGAAAACACTTCACATCTCATCAACATGATGTGTATCTCAAGATATAATGAATGGCAGTTACCATATTATATACATATTCTGTTGGAGACATAATATCTGTTAAATTTACAGATATGCATGGTTGATCCTAGGGTCACTGAACGTTATGAAGATCTTTCTTTTGACTTTAGTGGGGATGTCTAGGTAATGCCTTAAGAGCAGTAAGGCATGGTAGTCTTTTGAGGCACGGAAATTCTGTTCTCTGTCTTTTGTAGATGTGTACAGAAAAAATAGAAATAAACAAGTTGTTCAAAAATTGATTTCAAGTCTTTTGAACCCCAGATCAATACCTAAACTACAATACTCCATGGCACTTCATCAAGGAGTGATTGCACTTGCAAGTAATTGATGCTCTGTACTTTCTTAGCAAACTCTGGAATTTTTGAAAAAGATATTTCTGCTTTAATAACATTTCTAGAGATAAAAAGTGCAGGTTTTGAACCCTTCACTTGTTTCTTAAGAAGTTCCTTGGAGGAGACAAACAGAATGTCTCAGTGAGCGACTCAAAATAAAGGCAGACCAAATTGTAAACCTAATTCCGATGTGAACTTTGCTAATGTTTTGGGGGTACTCAGGCCCATCTGTAACCAGAACTGATTTTATTTAGTATTTTAATAAAGTGAGGATCACTGCCTAATGAAACTAGATAACTCCAACCTGGAATATATTTGATACAGTTGTTCCCACCTTCCTTTCTCGTGATGATTATGTTTTATAAGTTATTCCATTCACTCACATTCTTGTAACTTTTGATGATATTCTCATGAGCCAGGCCAGGGCAGGGCAGGACACAGGATGTCTCTTTATTCCTCCTAAATACACAACATTCCTTTTCTTGGGCATTAGACAAAACCAGGGTTGGTATAAAAGTCTGTGTTGACAACTTCATGCCAACTGTATGAGGTTTAACAAGGCCAAGTGTCAGGTCCTGCACTTTGGTCACGACAACCCCAGGCAGTGCTACAGGCTTGGGGCAGGGTGACTAGAAAGCTGCCTGGCAGAGAAGGACCTGGGGGTATTGGTTGACAGCTGACTCAACATCAGCCAGCAGTGTGCCCAGGTGGCCAAGAAAGCCAACAGCATCCTGGCCTGCATCAGGAATAGTGTAGCCAGCAGGAGTAGGGAAGTGATTGTCCCCCTGTACTCGGCTCTGGTGAGGCCGCACCTGGAGTACTGTGTCCAGTTTTGGGCCCCTCAATACAAGAAGGACATTGAGCTGCTGGAGAGTGTCCAGAGAAGGGCAACAAAACTGGTGAAGGGTCTGGAGCACAAGTCTATTGAGGAGTGGCTGAGGGAACTGGGCTTGTTCAACCTAGAGAAGGGGAGGCTCAGGGGAGACCTGATCGCTCTCTACAACCACCTGAAAGGAAGATATTAGGAAAAACTTCACGGAAAGAGTAGTGAGGTGTTGGAACAGACTGGCCAGAGAGGTGGTTGAATCGCCGTCTCTGGAGACATTCAAAAAACATGTAGGCATGGCACTCCAGGACATGATCTAGTAGGCATGGTGGTGTTAGGTTGACGCTGGACTTGATGATCTCGGACATCCTTTCCAACCTTAGGGATTCTGTGATTCTATGATTCTGTTTCTCAGAAACTAGAAAAGGAATTCTGCAGTGAAGCTAGAGCAGTGGAGAGAATCTCAACAATTTAATTTTGTGATTCTTACTGTGGCAGTGGGAGGTCATTTTAATTCAAGAGCAAAAACAACAGTCTGGCAGTATCATATACAGCATTTCCAATAATTGAAAAATCCTCTAAATCAGATGTGTGATACAGGTAAGCAAGCCAGTAAAAACCCTCCTGACAAGAAAGATGGGTTTGTTTTATTTAATTTTTAAATGTTTCTGCAGCTTGCTAGATTCATAACCTAGAGCAAGTTTAATTAAAGTCAATGAAGCAGTTTAAAGGGAAGAAAAAATCAGCATTAGAAAAAGTGTTGATTGTTTTCTAATTATGCTGTGGACTTTCTTCGTAATGGATTCTTGCCTTTTTAACTCTAGATAAAGCCACTGATATATGCCAATGTAGACAGGAGACCTGGGAAATTCCTTCAGAAAATTTCCTTACTAGTCCCTTCTCTAGATATCTTAGTACCCTTGTGACATGATCCATTTTACTGCTTTTTCTCAATGGTTGGACAAGGTGGATTTTACTTTCTGGAGATTGTAACGAAGAATAGCATATCATGCAGGAAAGTTTTGCATGTGTAGTTTGAAAACCTTTTGTTTATGAATCCTTTATTCAGATAAATCAAACCTATATGATACTATTTAAGTGTCCGGATTCAGCTTGAACTGAGGAATACCGGTCAATATGGAGAATCATAGTTGTTGTGAATGCTGCTCTGAACCCACAGATGGTCTCAGTAGGATTTTGTTTTGACGCGGTGGGGCAGCTTGCCCACAATACAAATAGCACCCCTCTTACGCACATGGATAAGGATCTGCCAGTTGCATGCTGCCTCCAGTCATACCTCCTAAACATTCCCTGACTTGGTACAGGCAATGGGCAGTCCATATTCCTGCCAGCTGATTGTCAGCCAGGTTTGTGATCTGACAGTCATTTGCTCTAGTGGAACCATTCATCTCTCTTGGAGTTATGGATGGAAGTACTTTCTAGAGTTCATCCTGAGGTACCCGTGAAGTTCAGAGGGATGATGATAGGACACTGGACTGTCCCAAGGTAACAGTCCAGCATCCCAGGCCAACATAGAATCGTAGAATCATTTAGGTTAGAAAAGACCATTAAGATCATCGAGTCCAACTGTAAACCTAACACTGCCAAGCCCACCGCTAAACCGTCTCCCTAAGCACCACATCTACAGGTCTTTTAAATACCTCCACGGATGGTGACTTCACCCCTTACCGGGGCAGCCCATTCCAGTGCTTGACAACCCTTTCAGTGAACAAATTTTTCCTAGTATCCTACCCTCCCTTCTGTTAGATGCATTATCTCATGCTTTGGCCTTTCCGACACATCCCAGTTCATCTCATCTAACCTACCAGCAGAAAGTATGAGAAGCATAATTTGTGCTCTAGCCATCTCATCCAGAAATTCTTATATTTTCAAATCCATCTACATATCAATAGGTATTCCCACTGAGCTGTTACAAAAAGCATGTGCTGTGTTATACCAGCTATGCTCTAAAAGAAAATTCAGCTTTTACAGCCTGCTGTAAGTCCCCTTTGTTCAGAACTACACAGTAAGTAAAGTGTGTATTATAGCTTTTGATACACTTACTCCTTTGTTTTATTTTAGACGATTTATTCAGTCTTCAAAATTCTTCCATCAAGATTTTGGCCTGATGACTGTCCAGAGGCCTCCTTAAATTAGAGCACGTACATTAGGTTCTGCACTTGTGAAATTCTGAATTGTCCCATCGTTCTTCATCACTGTTTCAATGGGCATATTTCTGGTCCTGATGAAGAAAGAGTCTGCTTGGCAAGGTGCAGTAAACTAAGCATGGGCTTTGGGTGGGCTTGTTGATAGAGTTCACTAGAGAAATGTAGAGTTTACAGAGGAATTGAAATGCTCCTAGCAGTGCATTTTTCCTGTGAGAAACTCACTAAATGCTCACAGAATTGAAGGCTACAAACAAAATCTTTTGCATCTCTCTAGAGAAGCAATGAAAGCATTTCACATTTATTTTGCAAACAAACAACTTAATAATTAGGTTATTTTTGTAGAAATGACAACTTGTTTGTAACTGTGTATTAAAAAACACATTGCAAGTCATGTAGGTTGCAGGAGCACTCCCAGTTTAGAGGATGGCCCTAAAGTCATAAGTCAGTTTCCGTCAGGTATATGTTAGGATAACATCCTTATTTACAAATCATGTATTATTTTTACCTCATTTTGTGCACAATAGTGGTAATTTGAAAGGAATAAAGAAGGTGTTGAATAGTTCTCTTTAACTTCATTGCCTAGTCTGTAGTCTTAGGCCTTATTTATTATCCACTGTGACAGCTAAGGTAATCCAAACCTGCACTGCATTTGGAATTATTAATTTCTTTTTACTGTTTTCAATGGCATTCTTCATTATAGAGTTATCTGAGTACTTCCCCAATGAGTTTTTCTGTAGGTGGAGGCAGCCAAGAATATTATCCCCATTTTATAGCTGGGAAAGTGTAAATTAGCAGAGCAATACTAAGAAGTCAACGTGACTAAAACTCATCCTGACACTATTTTTAAATTTATATCCTCTCAGTGGCATTGCATGTCCTTATGTTCCTGTATTATTTGTAAGAGTAGGTAGGAATTTTGGCTTCTTGTCTTCTGTCATACATTATGTGTCCTCTGTCTATTATACCATCCTCTATTTGGGCAGTGTCTCTCTTTTTAGTCTTCACACACTGGGATTTCCCTTTAGGCCCCCATTATTTTCACTGCTCATATCTAGACATTTCTGCTTTAGAGAGAATAAGATAAAAATTCTGTTTAATTTGTCCACTATAAAAAAAAAAGGAATATTTTTATCTGAAGGACGTATTTTTAAAGCAAAACTTGTTCCACAGAATGACTACAACATGGACAGTATCAGTGCTGACTTATTTGCTCCTAGAACTGAGTAATGCCTTTCAGGACAATGTGTATGCCATTAGCCAAGTCTGACAGAGGATGCTGGTTAACATTAATTTTGTTGCTGGTGATTTTATGAAACAGAATTCTGACTGCTGAAAATTAGACTAAGCAAATTGAGCTTAGTTTGGACAGTCCACTGCAGGGTGTGAAATGGTTCTTTGCAATGAATGGGGTTTGATTTAAACAGTCATGCACCAGCATGCAGAGTGCATATTCCATATCTAAGCCACTCAGTGACATGTATTTATTATTCAGACTGGCATTCACTTATGTGAAAACTCTATGTATTTAGATTGGAAACAATTTTAAATAATTAACATAAATACATCAACTCCAGCAATAGGCATATCATATTAAGTAACACAACATGTAGATTTGGGAGCGCTACTAATAAGATGGATCAGCAGGCTCCTGCAGCCTGGGCCAAACATGCTGCTGATGGCGATTAGAAAATGGTGTTCACAACTGTGAAAATTAAATGCAGGGCCTTACCATTTAGGGTTATCTAGAGGAAACTAAGTCCTTGAGCAACTGTAGAATTTTCAATGATGTGCCTTGCTACAGTTTTTCTCTGGCGTAATTTTGGTTGCTTACAATGACTATTTTTCTTTTCCAAAACTGTGCAAATTTGGACACTGAATAATGCTTTTGTGTCCTGTCACCATGCATTGCTGTGATCGCACGGTGGCTAATGGTGCA
The DNA here is from genome assembly GCA_013399095.1 of Psophia crepitans. NCBI lineage: Eukaryota > Metazoa > Chordata > Aves > Gruiformes > Psophiidae > Psophia > Psophia crepitans. The sequence goes on from VWZZ01003251.1 coordinate 821,803, forward strand.
TGGTCTGAGTGCAACATCACTGTTCCAAAACAGATCAACTACTGAACTGATAGGCAGTGTAATGAGAAACTCCTGCTGACAGCAGGTATTTCTATTTCATCTGAGAATAATTCACTGAGTAGATAATTGGTGAATTCCCAATGGGAAAAAACTTGATTCTGTCCGAGCATAGGTTACCAAATGTACCACCATAAAATAATTGATTTTGTGATATATCAAGTAGGGACATAGTTGAGACTATTGAACTTTTCACTTAGGGCCTCAGGGTGAACTTGAACCAAGCTCCCAAAGGTGAAGAACCAGTGCTTGACATGTGCGAGGTTTTGCACTCTTAACAGCCTCTTTAACTTTCATTTTCTCCTATTAATCTACTTTCACCAAGATCTAGATGTGCACAGAGTCTCATTAAGATGGTTGAGTTGTCATTGGAGATAATCACCAAAGGAATGTGTTATAAAAGGAGAAAAAAAGTATGTCTAGAAAGTCTGAATAATTTTTTTATGCTGTTGTTTTAGTGAAGAGGCTTTGGATGCTGATAGGAAAGTTACTATAGCTATAGGGCACATTTAATTGCATTTTAGAAACTTCTTTTAATCCTGTAATAACAAAAAATTAAATCAGTGCTGACATTTTTTTGTTGCCAGAAGAAGGTAGTAAAAGGGTAAAGAAATAATTGTTAGTTCTGAGAATATAATTAGCAACTTTAATGCTTTAATCTAAAAAATGCATATTTTGAGCCTGGGTGAGTGATTAAAGAAAAGATATTGAAAGCCTTTGAAATTTCTAACTGTTTGTTTTTAATTGTAAATTATGATCACTATAATTAGCTCATTTAGTACATTTATAATGTAAACAAATATGAATATACAGAAGTTCAGTGATATATTTCAGGACAAATAAGAGCAACATTGTGACCCTGGGCTCTATTTATTAAGCCTTTTTTGTAGCGCTTGGCACTGCTTCATTCTTTCATACTGTTTTTTTTCCCCTTTTTTTCCAGAAGATAAAAGAAAGCCATACATAGTATTTGCAGGTCTCTGCTGAGGTCTTAATGCATCTGGAACTACACAGAAGAAAATACAGATAGAAATCTGGTCCTTTTTGGACTCCATTTAACCCTCACTCTGAAGCTTTCTTACAGCTAGAGCATTCATCATGTTAAAAATAAATACTACATGTTTTATTAAACACTAGGTTGTTAATACTGAGCAATTAGATCAACTGAATGTGATATTATGTTGCAGGTAGACTTACCTATTTCCATAGCTAGCTATCTGCAGAAATGCAGTGTGTCTGATGCTGGCTGTTCTGTTTCCTGGTGATGCACTTTATGTAGCATCCTGGGACTGGATTTCAGAAATATGCTCCTTTCCTGATGCACGTGCTGCCCTACACATCACCCAGTACCATGTACAGGAGCTGCCCGGCTAAGACTCCCTGTATGCTAATAGAAAGACTTAATGAGTAACAGGATGTTTTTCCCCCACCAACTTCAAAGATTAAAATTTGGGGTTTAGTCTCACCATTATTTTTATAAACAAGGCATCTTTTGTTACATTTCCAGAGCTCGAGTTATCATGCTGCGACACACTGCATCCAGTTCTGATAAGTCATGGAAAGTTATGATTAGTTAAGCTCCTTATGAATAGAGAAGGCTTCCCTGAAGGTTGGAACTGGCCTCTAACTTGAGATTTTAAATCATTGTTGAAGTGTTTTGACTAGGCTGCCTTTGTGTACACTAAACAGTTTAAGGTTACTTTTTAATCCAGTGGCGCCTGTTTTATGATGTACACTTGCTGCGGATTGAATGTTGTTCTGTTCATCACTGCCAGCTGCCTCCTTGGGATCCTCTAGTAACTAAGTTATTTTATCTCAGAGGAATGAATTGTCAATAACAAGCAAATAATAACTTTTCTGCTGAATTCTCAAGATTTAAAAACCCTCTCTTCTGTCATACTGCCTCTATAAAGTAAAAAGTATTGTATGGGTTGGTTGTTCTATACCTGCACTGTGAGCCTTCAGGAGTTAAAATGTTTATAGCACAAAACAAAGGTAGACGAGGTACGTATTGCAGCAGTGTATTCACCATATTCTGTGGATATTTTTTAGCTGAAGGAAATAAGCCCTGGTTATTACAGCTGTCATGGTGACATCTGATATTTCAGTATCAGTGATTGCCTCACCCACCACATGACCCTGATCACTACCGTGATTCTCTGTCCACTATTAAACTGTGAAAGGTCTTGGCCCTCCAGGTGCTGTTTCAAGTCTGAAATAGCAACTTGTCTGTCATACTCTCTCTGCCTAACTTAGTGCTTAAGGACCCAGCATAGTGTTTAATGTAGACAGGGTCTCATATAGCAACAAAGCAAAGAACACGTATTCTGTCGATTTTCATGGCTGATGCAGAACAAGAGCACTAAGGATGCATCGGTTGTGAAAAATGACCAAAATTTGAAGTGACTTTGTGGCTTAAATCTCAACAATTATATTTTTTGCATTTAGTTTCTATGTTTGGGGAACACACTTGCATATTGAAAGTCCTGAGAGGTATCTTGAGATTTCACACAGAAATGGGGGCATATAATAGCATGATAATATTAATTAATTTAAACTGGAAAAAATCCAAAATATTGTCACACAAAATTTCAGATCCAAAGCAGATCTTTACTGAGTTTTTGCTTTTCTTTCCACATCAGGGAAAAACAAGCAAACATCAAAATTGATTCGTGGAAATCTAGTTAAAAAACCTAAAGCTACCAACCAAACTCCAAAATTTTGTAGTTGAAATGAATAGAACTTCCCACGATACACATTTTTCCCTCCTTAGTAAGTACCTGGCTTGTGGTAAGATTAATTTAAAAGTTGCTTAACCTAGGCAACGTGAAAAACTTAGACCGTAGAATTCTCTATGCAAATAGATAAGGCCTATCAGGCCTACCTAAATCTTAGGAATAAGGCATTGAAAAAGATTCTGTACTTAAGATAACAGAGCTGGCCTAACAGGCTATTGCTCTGTACATTGTACAAGCCCTGACTGCTTATCTTTTTCAGCCTCGTACTGTTGTTAAATTCATGTAAACTGGTATGTGGGGCTTGACAGCCAAGAACAAGGGTTTGTATATTGAAATGCAGTTGCATCTGGATTGTACCAGAAATAAAGTAGATGTAATGCCCGAGAAATAAAAAGGTTGGATAACTAGCTTCTGTCATTTTTTTGGAGTAATTTTAGGTTCTTAAATGTAGTTTTACAAAACTAATTATTTTTTTTTCTTTGATGGACATACTTGTGAGCATCTGACCTGCAATTCCTCCTCTAATGCAGAGGGAAAGGTACTTTTGTGCAGAGCACTTCTAGTCACCTTTGCTAAGGTAGCGCTGAGTTTCTTACACTGACCCCCAGGAACAGGATCTCTAACAAACACAGCTGCAGCATGTTATGTTGGAAAATGTTTTTCTTTGAAATAGAACTATCCACGCTTTCATACCCTTTGTGGTATATTCTCAATTGCAGTTACAAATACCATTTTTTATGGCATAAAGGTCCTCTCTTCATGTTTAGTCAGAAGCGTCTCTCCTTTTATAATGATATATATATAATATGTATATATACATGCACAGTGTATATTATATATATAAAAAACCCAAATGTGTGACTTCATATCTCATGTTAAGATAACAAAAGGCCATCCTTTAAAAATAAAACTTTACACAATTTTATATAGTTGTAAACTAAAGTTATGAATGTGAAGTTAAAAGGTTATAAATGCAGTTCTGCTTATCTTAGTGGAAAACCAGATCAGAAATTGTCAGATGAGTAGTTTTAGAAGAGTTCTGTCACGACTCTGAAGATGGAAAGCAAGATAGACAAGGATTTAGAGCTAATGTGAAGAGGCAAAGAGGGAAGGGATGGTATGTGTTCCTCAGAGAAAACCTTAAAAACAAATGTAAAAAGTGGGAAAATTAAGGTGTGTTCACTCTGAGCGCATGTTTGACACGAACTTATAACAGGTAGGGCTTTGCTTTCTGTAAATGAAAAATTACAACTCTGTTGAATAAGGGACACAGACCAAGCCAACTGGATTGCCCTTCTGTGGAATATCCATAATGACTGAATGTTCTCCATGCATCCCTGATCTGTTTGGTGTCTGGATCTGCAGTGCTTTTACTATAGTCAGAGATGTCACTCAAGAACTTTTGGGAGCTAGAGGTGGGATTACATGGTTCTACCAATCCTCCCAAATCCTAAAATTTAAAGAGAAAGCCACTGTTTCATTTTTGGTTTCTTTTAAAATGAAAGCAGTTGCTAAATTTGTCAGTCATTTGTCTGTGGACAAACACTGGTTTTGGTGCTGCCATTGGCAGTTTAGGGATGAAAGGCTTGGATTGTCTTACTCTCTGGAGTAAAACTGCTGGTTCATTTTCTCTTATGAGATTTGGATGTACTGTTGCAAAGCCTTGGTCTCCACTATGCTCTTAAGTTTTCCACAGTGATTATGACTAGGATCTTTAAGTGATACTGTAATTACCATTATTCATAGTAATGTCTTATTAGTAATAACTACTAATAATCTTGATAATCCCCTAAGGCAAAATGTTCTGGGTGGAAAGTCACAGATGGAGTCATTATAACAAAGAGAGACTCGTTCCTTGTGCCCATCTTGTAATAAAATAATTATTTCCCAGCTTTTTTTTTCTCTGCCCACCTGAAAGGCCCAAAAATTAAGAGCAGAAGAACGAACATGCCTCTGCCCTGATTCCTGTGAATAATTCAAGCAGCAAATACAACTTACTTCCATCCACTCTTCTGTCTCTCCTTCTTCATCTTAATTTTCATGGCCTTTTCTGTTTTCATAAGCCTATAGAGTGTGTGGTAGGCAAAAACTATAGTATTCATAGCTTGGTAGGGAACATATTACCAGAAATTTTTCAGAAAACCTCTTTCTCACAGGATATGTTGCCAAATATGTATTGGTTTTATATTCTTAAATTCACGTTTAAAAATGTGCACAAAGCTCTGACGATGTTTATTTACGGCTTTAAAAGAACAACAAGCAAAACGAACAGCATTCCATTATCGTTTAGTCTTCAGACTCAATAACAAAATCCTTATTCACTTGTATAAGTGCATCTCTGTCCAGTGGTTTGTCCCATACACAGAATGTGCCTGCAGCTCTTGGCTCCATGGAGGGTGGAGAAAGAAATATTTCTCATTGGCTGGGAAGGCTCTGTGCAGATAAAGTAATGTTAAACCCTAATGGTGCACTCAGATTTTTTCAATAAATGTTTTTCGTCACTACAGAGCTTTATATAACAGCAGTAAAGGCAAGAAAGGAAATTAGAAACACAGCTGAGACTGCATCTCATACTTCATAATGGCCTGAAATTCTTACTGTTTATTAAAACTAACACCCCTTGTCAGGGTGTTGATCAAAAATTCTCTGCAGTCTCTTTTCTTTGATCTTTTCATTTTACAAACCGCAGATATTTGTTACCATGTCTTTATTTAATTTTGTCTAAAACATTGAAACTCAAAACTGCTTTCCAGTAATGTTGCACGGTAAGGAGTAATCCTAAATTCATTGAGCAAACTTATCACTAAACAAATTTGTCCGCTCCCAAAGAAAGGAGAACTCTGGTGTAAGACAAACAGAAATGGTCAAAAGTGGCACAGGATGCATTCAAAAACCTGTCATGTCTGGGCCTTATGCTTCTACTGCTGTCCAGTCAGAGTATGGGCATAACCTATTCTAATATACACATTTACCTTTCTTTTCAGCAGCTCCCTGGCTCCTGAACATGCAAACATTTGAATTTCCTGTTGGCTCAGAGGTGAGATTTATAGCATTTATTAAAGTTGCTTTTCACTGTGAGTTTACTGGGCAGAAAGCCTAAGAGGGCCTTTTTTTTAAGGGGGTTTAATTGCTTGAATTTACCAGAGGGGTGAACATTATGCTTTCTTTGCAGCACCACTATCCACTAAGATTGCCAGGTGTTGAATTTCCCTGGAGGTTCCCTATTTATTGAAGGAATTCATAAAATATCCATCTATCCAGAGCTGGGGCTCCTAGCATCCCTTTCCCATTCATCGTCTCAATTTTGTTTCCTTCATGGCTGCTTTTGAATTTCTTGATTGATCTTGTTCGTTTCTGTCCATTCCTCTCCATAAGTGTCCTCCCTCCTCTTTGCTTGAGCACCTTGACCATTAAAAATGGGCCAGACTTACCTCAGAATTGAAGGGACCTGAAAGCCTTTTTCAGTGATGTGGATGCCAGTGCAGACAGACAGTGCAGTGTTGGAAGTATACCAGTGCTCTTTAGCAGGTTGGAAAGGGAGATGAACAGAGGGCAGGAAAGACAGAGTAAGTGGAGGGAAGGGTGAAGAGCAAAGAGGGATTTTGCACTGTTTAAAAAAAAAACCTATAAATAGCCCTTTAAAATCCATGAATGGACTTCTCAACAGATGGCAGCCCTACTGTTAAGCGAGCCCAAGGCAGGCAGACCATAATTGTTAGCAAGTGTATTGTTAAGGGAATTTACTAATTTACTGATGCAGCAGCGGCTTCAGCTGAAGAATAAATTGGAATATTTTGGTGCATTTCCTTTAAAAAGTCATCCGCTTTTAAGTCTATATTAAAATGACAAAGTCTTAAATGGGGGTCTCCTTCGCTAAACAAAAGATATGCAAATTACATTTCAAGATTTATATTATGATAAAAACCGAAATACAAAAGAGACATTATCTTGCAAAAATGTAAAAGTACATTGCTTCATGAGTCTATAATGATATAATGTGATGTTGATGTAGTTAAAGATGTCAGAAGGGAGAGAATGACCTTAGAAGTTTAAGGCAGACACATTAATATTGATTGATTTTTAAGAGATTGAACAGCAAGAATATATCTATATATAGGCTGGATATTGGATTGTTTGAAAATTTGAGATGAGATACAGAACATTTCGGTCTTGTAATTCTGTAGACCTAATAGCAAGAACATGCTTTAAATGCAGCCATTTGTACTACAAGAACTGGATGATGATTTCCCTTGAATTTAGCAGACTGTAAACCTATTTCTCGTAAAAATCAGTGGTGTTTGACAAAGCTGGATGATAACTGCTGGCTTAACCACAAATGCAGGTATGTCATATGAGATATCACAAAAGTTCTAACGTAGGAGGGAGTTTTTGTTTGTTTGGTTTTTTTTTTACCCTGTTCTATATATATGTAGAACCGTATGTAGTCTTATAACTATTTTGTATACACATACACACAGATTTCTATAACGTATTGAGCACTGTAAAACCTCAGCACCTTCTGGCCTTGAACCAAATAACATGACAACACATCTATCGTGTCATTTTTTCCTCCTACTTTTCCCCAGTCTGTGAGAAGGTGGTCAGTAACACTTCTTGTTTAAGTAAGATTAGGCTCATCTTATATCCACGTTTATGCCAGCAAAGTTATAAAGAAATGTGCCTCGCATTGAGGTGGAAGGTGCTAAATATTGTGGTATTTTTTTATTCCCTTGGGACACTTCATTTTGCCATCTCAGGTTGATGAAAGTTTCATCTCATTCACAAATGAGCTTTACTCTTAATGTAGAGACTTCCACTGATCAGGGAAATGGAGATGTTGGGCATGGCTGGCCAGACTTTTAGGGACCAGACCATAGACACCTTGGACACAGGGACTAAGAATCTGACTTGCAAAAATCTGCTGCAGCAGAGAGCAAGTCTGACCTGTATGAGATGGAACATCTCATTGAGAAGAGAACCTTCAGCGTTGTACAAGCTGGAGATTTTCATTCAGAATCAGACCTTATGAACCATGAGACAGATAAACATCAGGTGTGGACCACATTTATAAACAGGGGTTTTTTTTAATACCACTTTCCAACAAATCATTAGTCTTTTACCTTCTTCTCCCCACATCTGAAATAATAGAAAATCAGTATCTGAAGGAAAGAGGACAGCTGGGAACCTGGAGGTCAGTGTAGACATTTTGCATAGTACAGAATTCTTGTTTGCAACAGGCAAAGACAAGAAAAATTATCATGTGGCCACTTTGCTTCCAGATTCAATTTTTAGAATATGTAACCAGAAATAGAATAGATGGATACTTTTTTGGGAGAACTATCAAATAGCAAGGTGTCTGGGTGTCACAGCTCTACTTAGTTTCACCAGTGGTAAAACCTGCTTCAGCCCTCCAGTATAGGAAAACAGCCCTAAGCCTGTTTAGTAAATCAGAGAAAGCACAGTGGGCCTGGCCTAAGTAAGCATCCAGAATCCCAGAAAGTCAAGAAATTTGAAGGCAGTCAGACTTGATTTAATTCTTTTTTACTACAAATCTCATTTCAGAGAATGATTAACGGAAGAAGAGACATAAATGGCAAAGTTTTGATCAAGGGAGCTGCTGTCAGGGTACCATCTAGATAAATTAGGAAAAGAATGCTCAGGTTTCTGTGAAAGAAGACTAATGACATTAACTCAAGATGAAATAGAAAGGAGCAGCATTGCAGGCTGAAAATCATAAAAGACCAGCCTGCCCTGACAAGAAACCCTGAGAAATTTCCTGAACGGAGAAGTAACTGGAAACATACGGAATGACTTTCTGTAAGTGCCAGGTCTTGAAGTTATGCAGGACTGAAGATGACCCAGGGGCCAAATTTGCTCTTCAGGATCTGTCAGGACAAGTGAATGAATGTTCTGGAAACATCTGAAACAGCAGCTGTTAGTAGCAGCTCTGCATACCGCAGGTGTTCTACATCTCACATACTCATTGTACACAATGAGGATCAGTCCCTTCACTTAAATCTGAAAGAGTCCCACCTGGAAGCAAGCAGAGAGTGTATAAAAGGAGAGTGTGAAACCACCAGCCAGTAGCTGCTTATGTAATTCAGATAACTTGTTTCTAAGACAAGAGGAATGGCAGGCTCATGGAAGGAGAGGCAGCCCTAGCTGAAATCAGGGGGTAAATTTACAAGTGAGCTGAATGTAATTTTACAAGGATGGATTTCTCCGAAGGTAAGATTTGTCTTTAGGTGTACTAAAAAGGATTTTAAAAAAGTAAATTTAAGAAAACACCCCAACAACCAATATTGCCACTTCAGTGGTTAAGAGCGTGCTCCTGGAAATCTAGAGTGTCTAAACCAAAACAAAATGCCCCCTTTTTCAGGGAATGTTGAATTGTTGAAGTGTTGACTTAGTTATTTAAGAAACACTAGTACTGCTAACTAAAGGAGCAGATCTTCTCGCAAAAGTCTCCTAGCCTCAGATTTAGATTATAATTTAGAGTAGCATTTCTGCAGCAAAGCACTTAGTGTGATCAGTACTAAAGCTGTATGAGATTAGCTAATGTATTTTTCTGTGATGTGCAAAGTGAATGCCAGGACACAGCATTGTACCTGACTGCAGTAGCATGAAGTTATGCTTCAACAGTGTTCCATTGTAATGTAGGATTTTGAAGCCAGGAAAGCAGTCTCTGGAGTGTTGCACGTCAGTAAGAAATTATTTTTGAAAGTAGGAAATAAAGAAAGATTTTGAAGTGATGTTTAGAACAAATAAATGGGAGCAGCAAAACTTGCAGTACTAGTATTATACCCAGCCATATAACAATAACTAAATGAAGCATGTATTGAAAATTTGGTAAGAAGCTTTTGTACATTTTAGTTCTGTTTGGCTCAGTGGGTGTGCTGCACTTTAAACTTCAGTCTCCAGGGCTGTCAATCCAACAACTTTCACAAGCACTGTATTCACTTAAAAGCTGAAAGAGAAAAATAGAAGGGAATGATGTTAATAGCACTTAGCACTTATATAGCTTTTTCCTTCCTGAAAGTACAGTGCAGACATGAGGTAATTAACAAGTACTTTGTCTCGGAGATGCAGATGTGTATCTAAACAACATTTAAACAAAGAGAATGCAGACATGTAAGACCGACCTATGCCCAACTGCACATTTTCAAGGTTAAATATTGCAAAGTGGTATTTATGGTATCACTTATCCCTGTAGTGGGTCAATAAGTCCAACCTGTGGAAACCAACACAACATGTTTTCGCATGTAGGGCTCCTTCTTCATTGTGTGAAGAAGTTACTATAATAATCTGAGATTTAATTTGACTAATTGCCTGTGATAGGAAACCACTACAGAGTTAAACAAGGGACGTGTTGTTTGGGTCAGAATATGTAGTTAGGTTGCACAGATGCACCAGTTATTCAAACTTCCAACAACTTCTGTAGCAATTCTGCTGTGCCTGCTTCTCTGTCAGCTCCACCATCTACCCACTTTGTATTAGGTATTCTGAGTATGGCCCACAAAGTCTTGTACTCTTGGACAGATAGATATCTATCTAATCCACTTTCTTAGAAAGTTCAAAGTCTTACAAGGAGAGAACCGGTAAAGACAGGTTCAGTTGGCAGTGAGAACTGAAATCCTTTTGAGGAGGAGAAGGGACAGACTGTAAGGGTAAAACTACAAGTCTCAGACTTTACAATCTCTAGAAACAAGTAAGAAAAGTGTTGGCAGCTATGGTGTTTTCAGTGTGCTTTTTTTTCTGGTTAAAATAATTTTGGTGGTGTTCACAAACCTGGGAGTAGACTCATAAGTCAATTTGATAATTAAAGAGTTCTTCCAAGCCCTTGAACTATCAAGGACTATCAGTGCAGATCAGCCAGGATGTCGAGCAAAGTCTACTGGGAGAATTGGCTGTTTCGCTCTCCTCTTTGTTCTTAAGCCATTATGACTTTAGGATGGCAAATCTGTCAATTTTGCAATTTCCTCCAGTAATAGAGTTTTGGCAGAAGCTGATGCCTGTGCTGTATTGTACTCATGCACAGTTAGGTAACCAATGCATGCTCCATTTAAGAGAGACACAGAAAGCTTCGCAAAGTTACTGCATATAGGCTGTCTCTCTGTGCTGAGCTCAGCTGCTGAGAGCAGAGGAGGTGTGAAAAGGCTTGTTAATAAAAGTCTGTTTAGATTTCATTACTGTGAGCAGCCAAATCAAGACAATACAGATTTTACCAACCCTCTGAGAATTTCAGTCCTCTCTGGAAATACTTTTTTCCTGCATTTAATGCCTTCTCAGTTAAACCTTTATGTAATGCAAGCAGAGCTCTCCTCTGCTGCCTTTGAGGAATAGAGAGAATGGAGGCTCCATTCCAATTGTAGAGAATGGAGCAGGAAAGAGGAAAAAAGGGAGTGGAGGGCGTGCTATGTTCAAGGAGGGGGTCTGGTTTCTCCTACTCGCGTGCACTGAAGAAAAAGCATCTAGCTCAGCCTTTGGGGTTTTTTCCCCCCTTTTTGTTTTTAATACTAGAAGAGAGAGCTCCTTTGAGTTGCAGGAGGAGCAAAGGTGACTGGCATGGAGGATGGACTAGGTGTGGCAATCTGGCAGACTGTTGTTGCAGAAGTGACAAAAGCATTGGGAAAGGGCATAACTAACTGATTGGTCCCTAGGATAGTTATAGGTGGGTTATGTTCCACTCATAGTTGGGGTTTGGGGAAGCCATGTATTACCAAGCTCTAGCATGACTTTTGCATTGTGCCAAAAGGATCTTATTGACTAGATCTAGAGAACTGTCCTACCAAAGCTAACTAAAGAGACAAGAGCATGCAGTGAGCCACAAAGAATATTCATTTCTCCTTCAGAATGGCTTTGGCCTCTGACCAGTGAAATAAAACTGAACATTTCTGAAAGCAAGCTGTAGCTACAGAGGTATCTTTGGCTACATGGCCAGCCCTAGTCTTTAACCAATTTGAGGACTTCAGTGATGTTTTTCAGATCACTATGAAAGAAAAATTCTAACCTGTGGCAGACTTGGCACGTGGCGTGGATAGGCTGCTTTTTCCCCAGAAGATTAAACCTCTCCACTTTCATCACCGATTTCCTTTGTTGTGGTCTTTTTAATGTTCTGCAAGTTTTACTTAGATATTTATTAAAGTTTTTTTAATGCTTAAGTCTTGATGAAAGCAGATATAGGTCTCCTAACCATAAATGCTACTCTTTCTCTCTATATTGGCATTAAAAAAATCACCTGAATATACCACACGTATTGTGTGTGCGTGTATATATTTGTCAAAACTCAGCTAGTAATAAATTACATGAAATGGTTGCTGGGAAGCTGGGTAAATCCTGTTCACCATATATTCCACGGTGTTATACTTTCATTATAAATTCAAAATGAATTACAAAGGTTAGTAAAATCTTATTTCACTTTTTTCACTTGTCCACTTGTATTTTCTAAATAACTCTCAAATTCTAGATGATTAATGACCTGACTTAATCAAAAGGAAAATTTTCCCGAGAAGAATGTTTTAAATAGCACGTTGCCATACACCTATTTTGCATCATTACTGAGTGATAACATAATACAGTTAAAGAATAGCTTCCTCCGTAGTATAACTTTGTCATCAGGAGTAGAATTTAGTCCTCTTCATCTCATGTTACGTTGTGACTTTGGTGTTCTGTTCAATGCCTGCAGTACCTAGCCCCATCAGGAGGTACAGAAGGGTGATATTTCATTTATTCATCATTGCAATTTTTGCTGTAGAGTTACTTAACAAAAACATTTTGTTATATGAAGTGTTTAGTGGTGTAGTCATTGAAGTCAATGTGACTTTCACAATTGATTTCAATCAGAAGAGGACTGTGTTGACTGTGGCTGTGTCACCCCAATAAAAGATGAACACTGTGCCCTTTTAAGTAATGTATTGCACCTATATTTTTAAGAGATCACTTGTAAAAAATGTGCTGAAAAAGGAGGGAAAGAGATGTGCCTGTTACTGCGAAGCTGACCTTCTGAATTCTGTTTCTGCTTGCAAGAGAAAAATGCAGAATGTGAGGCATGTGCTGTATATGAATATTTATTCAAACTGTCTTCTGATACATTGCCTTTCTGATGCTACAGGGTGTTCTCTTGCACTGTTTCCCAGCACAATGGCTAATGTCCTGCTCTGAAAATTATCCATTAAAATTTTATCAATTTTGTGTTTTGGTGAGACAGTATGAGGAAATGCCACTGGAAAATTAGATTCTTCTTTGACATCAGGCGCCCAGTCAGCAATCCAATCCCACGTGTTTCTACTGAGACATTAGGATTTGATATAATTTTGGGCAGAAAACATTTTAAAATGAAACAATTGAATTTTCTAGATGGTCTTGGGGACCACTTAGCTTAAGAGAATACACTTCCAAATCAAAAGCCTTTCAATCATTCTAAATATTATTTGGATGATATTTGCTTTATGTGTAGTAGCAGTTTGAATTTGTATCGAATGTTTGACTGGCTCATGCTCGCACAGATGATGTATGAAATTATTATTTCATATTTTTCTAGTGTTTGCATTGCAACTGACATCTGGCTGACAGGAACTTGGAGAAATGGGATACAAAGTGAATGCTGCAGTTACCACAGCATCATATTTATCAAAAGGCTTAAGGTTGGTCTGTCTTTGTTTAAAATATGAAACTCACAGCAATGAATAAGAAACAGCAATTTTTTTTTAACTGAGCTGCTTAGAAAATGAAGACAGATGAAGAAAAAATGTTAATGGTATTCTTTATTCTGTTTATTGAATTAATTTATGTAGACAACCATGCATAGTGGCTGAAAGACTGTTCTCAACTTGTTTGGAGGGGTTTTCTTGCTATTATACCTTTAAATTTTGGTTAATGCTATGTGATTCATGCACATTATATCACAATGATAGGGAAGTCTGGAATAAGCTACTACAGCAGTACAGTTTTCTGGCACAGTTTTCTTTTTAGACTTGTAAGTGTTAAGCTACACAAGACTAAGGGTGGGTTTAATTCTAATGGCCTTAACTTTGAAATGCACCTGTTGAAGACTGTTTTCAACCAAACTCTTAGCCTGACATGTTTTCATTAAGCTCTTGATGTGTCTAGTGGTAAATTGTACCTTGATAGGATAATAATAATACAGGCTTTAAAAATTATAGTATTATTTTAAAGTTCAGAATGTAGTATGAAAATTTATAAATTTTATTTGGAAATATGAATTCAGCCTTTAAGAAAGTATTTTCAAAATGTGTGCTATTTGGGAGGAAGCTCTGCCGTAGTGTTGCAGAACAGTGACAAAAGTGATACAGTGGAGTGTTGAGCTTCTGGCCATGCCCTGGCAGGGACTAAGAATCATCCTGACTAGAAGGGTCTCCTGGACACTCTGTCACTGTCTTGATATCATTCACCCTTACTGGTTGTTAAGACTGTGGGCTCTGAAGAAAACCCACCCCTACAGAACTCCCCCATTATTTCCCAGCTATCCCAGGAAGAAAGGAACCTGGGAGCTGTCACACTTATGGATGTGGAGTTCAGAAGAGAAAAGCAAGAGATTGTATGGAGATGGTGAGGTGGGTAGAACAAACTGGGAGGGAAAAAGTCTGCTGAAGAGAGGTAGAGATGTCAGACTAAGTAATCAAAAAATAATTGCATCTGTACTCCTGCCAAGTGATTTTTTTTTTTCTGATCTATGAAGTTATCAAGCTGAGAGCACTCAGCATCTTCCAGGACTTGGACCCTTCCATTTAAACAAATAGAAAATCCAGCTTTGTGATCCAATTCACAGGAATAAAGAAGTAGCAGTGGTTTTGGGGGTGGTGTTTTTGTTGTGCGTTTTTTTCTTTAGGTCTGCAATTGCAGGGTCTAGTTCGGAAACTTAAAGTGAAAGACAAACACTTCAAAATTGTTTAAAGAGGAAAACTCTATTCCCCTAAGTGAACTTCAGGAGAAGCCCATCTATTTACTGATGATACAGGGAATTTGCCTGTCCTCCTTTGTTAGGCACTGGCAGTGTGATTACTCTCCATTCTGCTTCTCTCTTTCCTTTTGCAAACATCTCCAGTTGATAAAATGACTTATCCATTGCCATGCCTTTCCTAGCAATCATGAACAAACAATTGAACAAAGAATACTGAGATGTTGATTGCTTCAGACCAGCAAAGAGAAGTATCAAATTAAAGCATTCAGAGCAATATGTATTCTGAGCATAGCAATGACAGGAACAGAACTGATCAGAAAAGTAAGAGATGTCAGTGTGGTACAGTCTGCCATTAAGGCTGGTGTCCTAAGCATTGCATAGCAGTTCTTTTCAACAGTTCTTTAACCATGCAGAATGCTATATATGATTCATTGGAATATGCTTTGCACTTTTGGATGAAGATCACAAAGTATTTACCTTGTGTTGGCTCAGGATGTTGTGGCATGGAAACACTAGGTACCTTATCACTTAAATATGTAGTAGGTGCTTTTGTAGCTTTTCTGAATAAGTCCTATTCACTGTTGCAATTCCCATGTGCTCTGATGGCTTGTTATAAAACATAGTCCACTTAGCTGTTTTCCATGTTATCGTTTACTCTTTTGAACATAACACCTTTCTTTGGCTTTCTCTACAGCTCAGGAGCCCCTATGTCTGTCATTCCTAAAAGAGATTCCTCAGTCTTTCTGCAATGAGTGTCTTCAAATTCTCCCTGTCTTTCAGTTGAGGTGGGCCAGTCCCCATGTCTCAAACTTCTCCTCAGTGTGTCTTATGAGCAAAATGATTCATATACAAGGTATCTTGAACTACTTTTAAACAAGTCTGCAAGTGCTGCTGCCTCCTGTTGAGCTAAAATCACAGAAATCTTCAATCTATTTTTTTCACTTTCATTCAGCTCTGTGTTGCATTGTTACATAGTACTTCTGTCTCTGTTTTGTGATACGTGGAACAAAGCTTTTCTAGTTTCTTAGCCAATGTTATTTATGCTCTGTGATAATGTATATTACACTTGCACTTGTCTACTACTCTGCCTAGCCACACACTCAGATTTTATCAGCTTCTGGTTAAGATTGCTAGACTTCCTGTATGCCAACACAAACAGAAAGCAAGGAAATGCGTGGTTAAGTCATTCAACACCCCGTTTGCACTACTCTCATCAGCTCTCTTTCTTGATCTGAACTACCTTACTTCCAACATCCACAGTCCACACGTTTCCAGCTTCATTCTCATTACATCAGTTTTCTTCTCTTTATTCTTCAAGGCCATATTTCTTTGGCCTGCTGCATAATTTTACACTTTGTCTTGAGTATTTGCACCCCAAACTAAGACTTCATTAATTAAAAATTAAAAAAAGTCTGCAGATCATGGTTATCTGCTCCATTGCTGGTTCTGAGACTGAAGGAAAACTACGTAGCTGTAGGACTGACAGTGATAAGGCAGGAGATGTATGGTCTGTGTTCTCTGTGTTTAGATATCTTGGTACAATGTGTTGGGATAAAATTTTCAAGGGTGCTGATACCATTGGATTTTCAAAGCTATTTAGAAACTGAAAAGTCTAGTGGACTGTTTCTAATATTTTTAATCCTTATATTTCTTACTTGTATTTCATCATTAGAAATCTGTCCCTAAACTTAGACATGATATTCTCAATTGTACTTCCTGTTTTCTGGCTGGGTTTAGTCTTTCAGACTTGTACCTTACCTCTTTAGCATTATGATAGTAACTATACTGCTAGTCCAATCAGCCAGTGCCTTACTCCACCTTCAGTTAAGATTTCAGTTTCTCTCTGCAAAGTTAATATGCTCATTTATGCTTAGTGTAATATTGGGATTTCTACCAAAGTGGTAGATCATATTTTTTAGAGCCAAGGGTCTGGGAAACACTTCATTGCATTCTTTAGTATTGTCCTTTGTGGTAGTAGTGAACCCATGCTTCTTGATAAGTTTGCATTTACAGTCTGTTTCACAGAACAAGGATAGGTCAGACTCCCTCTATTGCTCTTTTGAACCTTCCTCAGCCTGGGGGGGAAGTCAGATTAGTCAAAGGACTTATCCCTGATCTTGGCACTCTCCTCCGTGCGGGTGAAGATGAAACTGAATGAGTGACGCTCAATATAAAGAACCTTTCCTTTTCAAGAGAAGACTAGTAGCACCTACATGGGCAGATATTCTACAGGAACTGAGTTATCTAGTTGATGTTAATGTCAGTTGATGTACTTGCATGTGAATTTTGAGGCATTTTTTAGGAGTGACGTGTATAGATAATAAGAGCCAGAGGAAGTGTTCACTTTTTATTTAAAGACTAAAATTAGTATTAGCTGTGATAGACTACTGAACTGCCTGAGACATCTCAATACAATAGCAGACACTGAATGTATTTTTTAAAGTTTGGTTGGCAGAAGGCAGCAGGAAGGGATAAAAAAAAGCATGTGGACGTAACCACAGACAAAGGTGTGAACCTGAGACTTTTCCCTCCTCCTTTTTCTTCCCCTTTTTGTTCCTAGTTCTTGCCTCTAGAAGAGTTTTCAGATAAACAGCAATCCTGAGTTATGCCACCATAACAAAAGCACTCCAAAGAAGGTGGAATGGAAAAGAAAGAGAGCCTATAGGGCAGCTCAAATAATACGGATAAAGTCATATTTTGTAGTTCACACTGTGTTCTCGCATTCAGAAAAAATATAATTGAGACCAGTTCTCTAACTGAAAAAGTCCATTTAAAGCTGAATTACAAGTGACAATAAAACATTTTAAAGAAATCTCGTCCGTCCTTTACTAACTTTTTTCTCTGTTATGCCAAAGGCAGTAAAAAGATGTAGAGAGGGAAGGAATGAGAAATGACTGTCAGCTCCAGGAAAAAAATTATTTGTTGTGCCAAACGAGGACCCCAAAGTACAGTCACTGAGAAGAATTTGAGACTTAAAATATTTGGGGTTTTCCTTTTCCTTTGTTTTCAGTTACTTTCTTTCCCCTTTCCCTTGCCATGCTGTCTCATATTAGACACTTGGGGTCTAGTTCTCAACGGCTTTAAATATTAGTTGTAGCATTCATTTTCCTTCAGCTTACCACTCACGAAGTACCAGAGTAGTTTAGAAAAGAATGTTGCCTGCTTGAAACATTGCTTTCCCTATTGGCAACATGCTAGTGTATTGGAAGGTGTTTGTCTTCCTAGATTAGAAGAGTTTCTGTTCTTGTCCATGGGCATCCTAGGCTGGAGAGAAAAAAAACTGTATGGAAAGACTTCAGAAAGCCTTTTATACCTCTCTGTTATGGCTAACTGCTGTTATGAGACCTCTGAAGATGTTACTGATGACTGATTTTTGGCGTAATTTGTTTAAAATTCTGGTAGAATATTTGCTTTTTCTCCCCTCTATATTAACTTCCTAAGGTTTGAGTTCTGTGTTCTAATTGTTGTGGTCTTTTTTTTTTTTTTTTTCTGAAGTGGTTTTGATCCCTATTAATTGAATTAGACTTTATAGATTTTTGGCTAGAGGAAACTTGCCCTGCCTACTCTGCAGGTGACCACATGGCATTCAAACCAGAAAAATGTAATGTGGAAAGCTGCCATAATGGTGACAATATCTGTGGGTTCAAGTGATACCTTTAGGGATGGAGAAAGTCCTGACTGTATGATCTTTCCAGTACATATGTAGGTGTTTGATCCTTCTGTATGGACTAATTCTTTTCCTAGTCTTCTGTACAGATAAAATTTGACTCAAAGCTCATCAATCTTTACAGCCCTTTAGTAACAGCTACTTTGAAGTCTAAAATCTTTTAAAAACATTATTTCACCATCCAAGAAGTTGACTTTGAGGTATCTCTGTACTAACTGAGATCCCATTTTATACGTAAAATAAAATGGGATTTAGATTGTTACACCCTAACCATATCTGTGTGGCTGGAGACTGCTAAATCCACATGAGAATGCCTGTCTGCTTTCCTTCTGACAAACAACTCTCTCTACCAGCAGTCATTTCAATATAATACATTTTTCAAAGTAATCTTTCCTTGATCAGCAGACTACAGTATTTTATCATTTTGTAGGTTTTGTTTCCTTCATGGACGAATACTTCCACCAAATTGCATTTAGTATCTATTAACTTGGATTTTTAAAAGATCAAATGGCTTCCATATCTCATTATGCTGTTCCTCATAATTGGTTATTTCTTCCAATTTGATACCCCTGCATACTTAGAACTTGATTTCTGTTCTGTCATCCTGTCTAAAAACAGGGTCCTGATAAGAGGCCTGTCTTAGTCACTCCCAGGAATGTCTTGATTTCTTATTATCCCCCTCTTTTCTTGGGGGAGGACTCTCTATTGAATGCCTACTCTTCAGACAGTTCTTTCCAGATACCTGAATCTTCTTTTACTTTGGCCATTTCTGTGTTCTGAGAACTGCTCTAGTGATATAGTGGGTTGTTTTTTTCAGCTACTTGGGTTTTTACATTTGGAACTACTAGTTCATTCTTAGACTGTTCCACTGGCTCTTTGGCTCTCTTGGCTCTTTGTGAGAGGTCAATGTTGATGTTGAAATTTCAAAACATTGAAGTAAATAACACAACCCGCACTTCTGCTACTTTTTTCAGAGAGTCAACTTACCAAAGAAAGAATTGAATAGTTTTGCAAAAGTTATGAAAGCAACAATGGTGCAAATAATAAGAGATGTTCTATTTCTTAAACTATGAGGTTTACTGTATTACGTGAGACTTCATCCTAGGAATGTAACTATGTTTTTGAAGATGCTCAGAGTACTCAAGCTGCAACTACTCTGTAAATAAATATACTATGCATTAGCATTTGAATATTTGTCAAGAATTTTTTTCTGTTATATAGGTATTTTCTCATCTAAATTATGTGTAGCTATGCAAAATAAAAAAAAGACCCAAAATGCAGCAGAGAGTAAAACCAGGTTTTTTAATTGGACTGAATAGAAGTTAAAGTGTGAGAAGCCATTGCTTCTTGTATAACTGTTGTGGATAGATATACTGCCAGTCAGGGGTGGCTGGTGCATGTTCTTTATTTCTACTGAGGCATCTTCAGGCTTATAACTGCGTAGAATACGTTAGAGCAGTTTGTAGGCTATGTGCAAGCATATGGTATAGTTGTTTTGGCAGACTTGTACAAACCGGTGTGTAGCATTAGGCATCAGATCCAGGTATGTGTGTCCAGTTACAGTTAATACGAGTTACAGTATTTTGTTGTGAATATCCAAGCAGGCTCTGTTACTAGTTATAGTACCCCGACACAAATGTTCCTGTGAGGGCAGAGATACATTAATACAGCTTGAAGCTCTATCCATAAACAAGAGCACTTTCTAGATATTTATTTAGTTAATTTCCTTCAGAATTCAGATCTGATATATTTTACTCAGATGCACTTCTTGCTGGTTATTATCTTGTTGGTTAACTATCATGTGGTTGGTTATTAGGTTGACACTGCTGAATAGTAATCTGCATTATGATGTTTCAGATTAACTTTCTTCTTCAATTTTATTTTTGATATTTTTGTTTCTCTTTCTCAGCATGGTACAGAAAAAACAATATATGCAAGTTTTATGTTTTATAGAATCATAGAGGTTGGATGTGCATATATATGACAATTTTTTCTGTAGTACAAATTCTTTCACAAGTACTGCACTCGAGCAACCTGGTCTAGTGTAGAGTGTCCCTGCCCATGGCAGGGGGGTTGGAACTAGATGATCTTTAAGGCCCCTTCCAACCCAAACCATTCTATGATTCTGTGATGTATTTATGTATGTGTACTGTAGTTTGAGTTTGGGGATGGTGTGCTTGTGAAAGAATCTGTACTAGAGAAAATCTGAAGCCCTCTCTTTGGCTGTGCAATAGGACTATTAAGGACCTTCCAGCATACCTTTTTTCTTAATATCTTCCAAATACACACTCATACCCAGACCTAAAACAACTGTATATGTCTGTAAGGTGACCATGCTGCAACAATTGCTCCAAAACAGGACGTTCACTTGTAAATAAAGCTGAGTTTCTGAATTCTAATTGCTGTCTACTATATTTGAGAAGTAATGAAGTTTCTGCCTAGACTGGAGGCACTGACCTAGAAAGATAAACAGAGAGCACATGTTTGGTGCTTGTGAATTACTGCTTGTGGTTTGCTTTGATAATTTTGGCCTTCGTATAGAAGTAGTCACTTGCAGACAACTGGCAATTACTTTTGAGGCTGTGGGTATAATCCATTAATATCCCCTAATTTAATGTAACCATCCAAATCAAACATTCTTCTGTTTTTAAAAAAGCTTGCAGGTAATGGAAGCTTCAGAACATTCATTCGTGTAGTGTTGTAGTAGAAAAGTCTAAATTCTATACTCAAAGACCTGGTAAAGTCCCAAGCTCATATTAATGCCACTTCAAGCTTCTAAGGGACTATTTTGACTACTTGCCATTGGCCCTGTTGCTTATGGAAAAGCAAGGAACTAAATTGGTGCCCGCTGGCTTTTAATACATCTTTTTAGGGGAGGTCAAAACTTCGGCCAAAGAAAATGGGGGACCCACCCCAGTGTCTGTGCCTAATGACATTAGCACATGTGTCCAGAGAACAGAAAACTACATCTGTGAAGTCCTACAACTATCCAGCCTGTCTAATTTACTGTGGAAAATGGTGGTACTGGTGGGAAGACTTCCTCTGTGTGCAAGTACTTCTGATTAATCCGATATGGTAAATGTTTGGTTTCCCAAAGGAGGAAACAGCTCTCTTCCTAATTTGAAAGATTTTATGTTGTGAGACCTGGAGAATATTGAGTGTGAATTAGTTGTGTTATATAAAACAAACCAAACAAAAAAATCCCAAAGAAACCTTGACCATATTTCAGTGAAAATCTACAACACTGTTCTTTTGTTAGTGTTTAATATTAACAGTGTAAGAAATCTCGTCAGCAGCTTACCTTATGACTGGCAAATAGGTACAAAGGGGTTCTCAAATCTGTCTTATCTGGATGTCAGAGTCCTATAAAGCTGGCCCATGAGATGCCTTCCACTGTGGTCACTCTCATACAGACAGATAAAGCCATAAATGACTTTTTCAAAGGCAGGCTGAGGAGGCTTTAAACAGTTGCATTCTTCCCTCTGCTTTTAATTGCTTCTTTGTGCAGTCAGTCTGTTATCTGTTTGTGTTGTTTATTTCTGAACCTTAGTTTACTTAGATGGGCTATAAACTTTGTATCGTTTTGGTACTGCTGCATTATGTTTCTGAAGAATAAGATCATATTGGTATGAGAGGAAGCAATATGGAGGATCTCATTTTTGTATTTTTCTAGTCTTAATGTTCCCCCAATGACAAGAAGAAATAACTAATAAATATAAATACGGTAACCTTCAGAAAAACCTTTTGCTGAACAGTCTTGATTTCTGATTTGTACTAGTTTAAGTCATTCCATTTGCATGTAAAAATAATCTCTTGTTTTCCCATCTGTTATGTTATTGATTTACATCTTTCAGGTAGTTATCTGCAGTGGTGCACACAAACATTTGTGGTTTAATATTGTCATTTTGAGCTGATTTCCTATAGTCTATTGATCATAAACCATGAAAAATTTAGGATACATTTAATCTTGTAAAAGTTCGTAGTAAACTTTGGAAACCAATTACAGGTGAGTTCTACAATAATGGATGCCTTCACTTTTTTTTGATGCTCCATACGTTTGTGACACTTTGTAAATATCACTCTGCAGACCAATAAATAGTAATTTTGAAATAGCTTAGACCTTGTTTGCTTTGTTTGGATAAGTGAGTGTGTTATGTACACAGGCATTCTGTGTCATAGCCTGCCAAATCAGATGGCAATAATTTGAAAATGCTTCCTGATAGCTGGCTATATCTTGCCACAAGTGAAATCAGTAGGTAGTTTTAGCACACTCCTGGTTGGCAAGTACCATCAGAGATGGTATTAACTAGGGTTAACACCCTAGTTAACATCATGGTACCATAAGCAGGTGAACCAAATCATAGAATCATAGAACAGTTTGGGTTGGAAGGGACCACAAGGATCATCTCCCTTGTCATGGGCTGGGACACCCTACACTAGACCAGAACTATTGACCTGCAGGCTTTGAGATGGCCTTCAGAAGATGCATTGGAAATATTGAGAGTATCACCTGTGCTTTAAAATGTCTGATGAGTCATCTCACTGCAAGGGTTAGTTTGAATTAGTATGTATTAGGCCCTCCACCAGACCTTGTCTACTGTGTGCAGATGAAACTCATGATAGCTGTAACTGCAGTTACAGCTCAAGTGAATACAGCAAAGACAAAGCCCAATGTGAGCTTGAATAGATGTTTCTCTGAAAAACATGCTGCCTTGTGGTGATCACTGAGACAACCAAGTCAAGACAGCTAAAGTCCTGTCTGTTCATCTGTTTCTATCTGTTGGTGAATAAAATAGTATGCATTCTCTCAAATACAGTGCAGGACAATTACATCTGTTGGCCTAACTTCTAGATCTGAAGTCCATCTCACAGCTCTGAGAAGCTTCTTAATAGTTCTGGACAGCATCATAGCCAAATGTAGTTAACAATTTGGAAGGAGTTAAGAGAACACTAACAAATATTACGAAGAAGTTGAAATGATGAATGTTTTATAAGGCAAGTGTAAAAAAAAAAAAATAGGTCAGCTGGCCGACATCTTCAGTCTGACTATCTGGGGAAGCTTCATGGTAGTGTCATCTGTTAGACTATGGATATGACTTTCAATAATCAGGGAAACTGTCTCTTAAAATGTCCTGGGTTACTCAACAGCAAAAGTACTCGGGTGACTTAGGCCATCAGATCACCAGGAGCTGAAACTTCATTTTACTGCACTGATGAACTGGTGAAGGCTTGAGGTCCTGTGGTTGCATCTGCCCTAAGTCCTTGCCTTTCCAGTTGGTACTTCTAGTGAGAATGGGAGGAAGACCTGCTGTCGTGCCTCTGTGATGCAGAAAAAGGCAGAGAACTTTATTTCATTGTAGCAGTGTCATCAACAGATGAAGAATTTCAGAAGAAAAGTCTCTAAAAGACTAGTGTTTGAAGGATTAAACCCATTAAATGGGAAGGAATGAAGTCTTTAGCTTAAGAACACAATTGAACATCCCAGTATTAAAGGACTGAAGGATTACTACTCTTATACAGAGGTGACAGCGTATTTTGTGTGTCTCCCTTCCTCCAGAAGGGGAAGACTGTTTCTTAATCAGAAACTCTTAAGTGCTTTAGTAGCAAGCAAAACTGAGGCTTGAAATTATAATACAGGTTTCCCTACACTGTAGCAAGGCAGGGCAGGAGTTAGAGCTGAAGGGGGAACAGCCACACTTGATGCTGGAGGGTAAGAATACTTTACACTTTCTCTGTGGAAATGGTGGAAGCCCTATTAAAAGGAGTAATTTTAAACTTAGACTGAATTAAGTAGTTCAGAATTTATTATGGGGAACAATCTAGCATTGGCGAGAGAATGAGTGTAATGACCTAATACTGTAAAGATTGTCTATCTCTGTTTCCTGTCGGCCTATGAAATGTCTGACTTTTGCAGGATTTGATTCCAATGTGACCACTGAGAAAATAGAATGAGGAAAGTTTTCTGATTCTTGGTGTGGGTGTAAGGTTGCCATGTTTCTTTATGGCAGTCCTAATCTAAATGATCTGAAATCCTTGAGCATAGAGCCTTCAGGTTTGGCTGGGACAGGTTGCGAACTGCTGAGTCCTGCTGAATATCCTCATAGCTGCAAAAGGCACAGGGTTCTTAAACTTTTATTTGAATAGGCTGTAGCTATTATTAACCTTCAAGTGTTGACTCAAAATCCCTTCACACTTTGCTAAAATTGTCCTGAAAATTCTGTCTTTCTCACTAATATGTTTCATTTTTCTGTCCTACGTGCTGTACTTAGCATTGTAAGAACTTCTCCCTCTTCTACCTGCTGTATATTAAAAAAGTGGGTGCCATTTTCATAAAACAAATAAGTAAAGTGAAATTTTCCCTTTGACAGGAGACCTAGCAGGAC
>VWZZ01003252.1:0-30538 GCA_013399095.1 Psophia crepitans
GCCTAAGGAAACTGAAGGTGCACTAGTCCATAGGACCTGATGAGTTACATCCACGGGTCCTGAGGGAACTGGCGGATGAAGTGGCCAAAACGTTGTCCATCGTATTTGAGAAGTCATGGCAGTCTGGTGAAGTTCCCACCGACTGGAAAAGGAGAAACATAACCCTCACTTTCAAGAAGGGAAAGAAGGAAGACCTGGGGAACTATCGGCCGATCAGCCTCACCTCCGTGCCAGGCAAGATCATGGAGCAGATCCTCCTGCAAACTCTGCTCAGGCATATGGAAAGTTAGGAGGTGATTGACAACAGTCAACACGGCTTCACAAAGGGCAAATCATGCCTGACAAAGTTGGTGGCCTTCTATGATGGGGTCACAGCGTCAGTGGACAAGGGAAGGGCAACTGACATCGTTTACCTGGACTTGTGCAAAGCTTTTGACACTGTCCTGCATGACATCCTTGTCTCTAAACTGGAGAGACATGGATTTGATGGATGAACCATTCACTGGATAAGGAATTGGCTGGATGGCCAACAACTCAGAGAGTTGTGGTCAATGACTTGATATCCAAGTGGACCTCGGTGAAGAGTGGCATTCCTCAGGGGTCAGTACTGAGACCGGCACTGTTTAACATCTTTGTTGGCTACATGGACAGTGGGATCAAGTGCACTCTCAGCAAGTTTGTCGATGACACCAAGCTGTGTGGTGAGTCGACACACTGGAGGGAAGAGATGCCATCCAGAGGGATTTTGACAGGCTTTGGGAGGTGGGCCCGTGCAAACTGCATTAAGTTCAACATGGCCAAGTGCAAGGTCCTGCATGTGGGTCAGGGCAATCCCAAGCACAGCTACAGGCTGGGCGGAGAGTGGATTGAGAGCAGACCTGAGGAGAAGAACTCCTTCTTCCCAGCAGGGGGTGCTGGTTGATGAAAAACTCAACATGAGCCGGCAGTGTGAGCTTACAGCCCAGAAAGCCACCCGTGTCCTGGGCTGCATCAGAAATAGTTTGGCCAGAAGGTTGAGGGAGGTGATTCTTCCCCTCTACTCTGCTCCTGTGAGACCCCACCTGGAGTGCTGTGTCCAGTTCTGGAATATTCAGCACAGGAAAGACATGGAGCTGCTGGAGCAAGTCCAGAGGAGGGCCACAAAGTTAAATATGGAAGTAAGAAAGGACCAATTTTCAATGTCCAAGCTGTCTTTAGCTGTGACTACTCGGGAATAACATCTACAGCAAGCTACAAAGTCTTTCACAGAAGACATTCTATGAAAAAAAATCTGAGCTTGTCCTGATCATCAGACCCCCTATTCCTCCAGTAGTACAACAAAGTAGTTCTAGAAAGCCATTTATTAAAGTCTTAAGGAAGAAAAATATATAGGCAAGTTAAAATTCAACAAACCTATTCCTGTGGCCCAGTCTTACGGAATTCAGCTGTCCCTTGGGGACTGTGAACAGTTCTTCAGGCATTCATTCACTTTTTGATTACAGTGGTTTTCAGGAGAAATCCCTTCTTTCATGTCTGAGGCCTCTTTACTAATAAGCAAATTACCATCTGAAAAAAAAATATTAAAATTATGCTTTAAAACATTATGTGACTACAGGCCAAACATCTTCATATGATACTGTGATATAATTTGAAATGGAAGTAGGGCTGAAAGAAATATTTACCTCTTTCATTCATCAATAAACTTTACTATGTAAAACAGTTTGTATACACAATCATTATACTAGCTTTCCAAGAAAGAGATCTTACTTAAAAGGTGATTAAATAAGGACATTTAATGGAAAGGCACTGAAACCATTTTTATATTCTGGTATTATAGAGTCCTAGAATCACAGAATCATTAAGGTTGGAAGAGACCTCAAGGATCATCTAGTGCAACCCTCCCCCCGCCACATATTACCCACTAAACCATGTTCCTAACTACCACATCAATCTTTTATTGCTAGTAAAAACATATACTGTATACCTAGCTTCAACAGTGAACATCTTGTCTCCCCTATGTTCTGTGCTGAAAGTTTGAAAAGGTCAGTTTGTCACCACTCTCATTTATTTCTTGTTTTTACGTTCTGCAAGAGTGTTCATATGTTTTACTTATTTATTTTCTTAACTTAAACACTTCCTCAAAGAAAAAGTCATCTGGGAATATGGTGTAAATTACATGGTGGTTAGAAAGGAACATTGTACAAGTCCAGTAAAAAGTATCCGTTGTGGTGTAAACCCATCCAGTAACTAAGCACCACACAGCCACTTGCTCACCACTCACCCCCAAGGAGATGGAGAAGACAATGGAAAATAAAAACTCTTGGGTTGAGGCAAAGGCAGTTTAGTAGGACAACGAAGGAAGATGATAACGATAATAACAACAACAATAATTATAATAATAGTAATAAAGATTATAATAAACCGAGTGATGTACAAATGCAGTTGCTCTCTGCATGCAGGAAAAAATTGTAACTTGATGCCCAGTCTGTTTCCAAGCAGCGAATCAGCCTCCTGGCTCACTTCTTCAGTTACATACAGAGCATGGCATTCTATGGCAGGGAATGTCCCTCTGGCCAGCCTGGGCCAGCTGTCCTGGCTGTGCTCTCCCAGCTTCTTGTGCACCTGGCAGGGCCTGGGAAGCTGAAAAATCCTTGACTTAGTGTGGACATTACAACTGCCTAACAACAACTAGAACCATCAGTGTGTTATCAACATTGTTCTCATACTAAATCAAAACCACAGCACTATATGACTACTAGAAAAAAATTATCTCAGTTGGAACCAGAACAGTAATAGAAACTAATGATAATTTAGATGATTCATGAACTTCAAATTTAACTTTCTCTTATTGCCACAGGAAAATTGTCTTTTGCCAAGTCTTGCATTTCTGATGATTTGATATCAAACCTAATTGATCTTAGAAACAGCATATCAGTTCTCTGGGAAGGCTTGTTCCCATCAATTGTCATTTGAGTTCATGGGACTTAGGGCTGTTAGAACAAGGATATATTTTTCATTTTTTTTTAAACACAAAGGATTTTCTTTTTTTATTTTTCACTTGAAAAGCTATATTTCTCTGATCACTCACTTGAAAATGACTCAAACATTTTTTTCTTCGGCATTCTTCACCTGAAGTTCATCTTCCTGTGAACTACAGATTGGAAGACTTCAACACACCAAAGAAGTTCATATCATCAGAAGAATTAGAAAAGGAGCTGTTGTGAGGGCTGAGCAGGAGGCTGTGATGGTAATGTCAGATTGTGCAGAGTTCAGTCACCATTCTTTCTTCATGCAAAGAACTAGACTGGACTACACAGAAAGAACACAAATGTTTCTTTCAGATCAGTTCTGTTCACAAGGCTTTAATTAAAATGCAAGCATGCTTGATTTATATTTAATTAGCTGAATTTTATTCTTTCAGTCAGGACTCAGTGAGAAGACTGGAGGTTTTAAATAAGTCTATGCTTCTTAAATAAAACTAAAAGATACTAGATAATGGGTTTTGGTAAAAATACCAAGTTTTGACATGTAGTTCAGTCATGTGCAGAAAGATTTATTATCCATCATAATGGATGAGATTCAACGCAAGTTCAACACATTTAGGCATCTAAACATAGATGTCTATTTCAGATATGAGCAGTTCAGTTCAGTTGCCTAGGTAAAGGTGTCTCGCTAGCTTCATTTGAGATTGCATGTGACAGGATCTACAGGAGACCTGTGCCCTTCTGGGCTGCCAGCTGAAGTCTGGTACTTCCAATGAAAATAGATGTCTATCTACAAAGTCTTAATCTAAACAGGAATCAGAGCCTAGAGTGAAGAAGTTCTCCAAAAGGCAGAGTTCATGTCAGTTGCTTAAATACAAACATAAGGTGCCATTACAACAGCAGCAGGGTATTCAAGCCACTTGTAGATATATGTCAAATATGATACAAGAAATAGAGATGCACACTAGGGAGATGCCTAATATTTTGGACCTGAAGTTTGACACCAGATAAGAACAGCTTGTGACAATTTAAATAATGCTACATGTCCGTGTTTGATAAACTGAATCATCCTTTCCAATGCAATTTAGTTCATTCTAAAATACATATTCTATGACTAGTCACTTCATATTCAACCGTTAATTAACTGCATTGAGAAACTCTGTATTTACCAGTGGGATAAATCAGCTGAGGAAATATTTTCAGTCCTTTCACCAGTTTGTTTTTCAAGGAAATGGGCAAGGCATCTCTACTCAAAGGACAGATTACTTATTTTAGCTAACAATGCCACTTCAAAGCATACTTTGAGTGACATAGAACATCACCTAAGTGAGACTTTATCAATAACTTCGGAATTTATCAAGTTAGATCTATGTCTACTATAGATAAGCTAAACTGTGAAGTTTGATCAGCTCTTACAGGTTGCTGATGGGGAGTCTGAGTTCTCAAGTTGCTTTTCAGGCTATGGTGATGTTCCTTAGTGCTGAGCTATTCCTTGCTGCAGTCAGACATGCATCTTCTTTTCCACAGCTTTCTTCTCTCCATACTCTTACACATTAATTCTTTATAAGCTCTTAGGTGTCATGCAGAACTAATTTCTTCTATCTGGTCTGGAGCTTTATCAGACACATTAAATGCAGGTGACCCTGCATTCTGTCATACTTGCTGTGGTCCTCAACATTGCTTTAATCTAATTTATGTTCTCCCTAAATTTGATTCTATGTAAGTAAAACATTCTTTATTACAAGGCCAGCTTTTTCTCAGGTTTTTGTTTACTACCTTATTTGGCCAGGTGTGTGCTAGGCACTGCTATCTGAATAGTAATGCCTTGCACTAACTACACAGAACATATCCATAGCTAATGAGGTACAGCTAATTTTTCATTAATAACCTACATTACCAACTAGGCCATTCACTGTAGCAAAAATTTAGATGGTCAGTACATGTCTCAGTCTCTAGACAAATCCCTCTCAATTCATACAACTATTCAAACTGAGTTGAGGTTTTTGTGGTTTATTTTGTGTGGTTTGTTTTGTTTTGTTTCATTGTTTGCTTAACTTAGAATAGCTTTCTTATCAAAACTAATCAAGACATCCTTCTTTTCAAAATGAAGTAAATATGTTATGTAGCCTGTTTCAAAGGTAATCTTTGAAAATAATATTGTAAAGGAGTTAGTGCTTGGATGATTTTTTTCAGTTTTACAGAAAAATCTTCAATATGGTTCTTTTCATACTGAAGTGTTTTCAATTTCACCATCACGCTTCCTAAGGTAAACTTCGGTCAGAGTTGTCATTTGTTTTTTGTCTGTCATTTCAGTTGTTTACATATATCTAAAGGTATTTCATAGGCCCTTGAAAAATAGAAGGGTATTCCACTGCATATTTTGTTTTCTGTTTTCTTGTTTCTGACTATTCAACACCACAGGGATTTTGCGTGAGAATATAACCTCCGTTTTCAGAAGTTGCTCTGGTTTTAATTTCTGTCATTACATCAAATAACAATCTGTTTGTGGTTTCATTGTTCATCATAAGAGAAAATGACAAGAACAACATTTGAAAGTAGCATGATGTAGTTATTAGCACAGTCCAATGTGGAAAGCTCAGCATATTTGGGCTGTATAATCACAGTCTCAATGTCACACGCTGATATGAATTTTAGGTTATGAGAGGATATAGAAAAGGAAAAAATTCCTAAAAACTTTTAGTATCTATTTGAATGTCTGTGGTCACCAAAAAAAAAAGGAAATAACATTGGAAATGAAAGAAGTGGTCACCTCTGAGAGTCACTATCCTAAAAGTGTTAGAAATTACACCTGTGGTCTTCTAATTGTTAAAAGGTAAAGATGTGGTTAAAGACATTTTATGAAAACTGCATGTGTTGTTTTATATCTTATTGATACCGAGTGATGAATCACAAGACAAAGGAGAGTGGAAGTAACCAGTTATTGCAATAAGGATGGTATGAGAAGCAAGCACGCTCACCGGGATAAGTTAATTTTTTTCTCTTGTAGAGACTGTTGAATCTGCAGTTGTAGCAGAGGGAAAACAGAATCAATCCCTTACCTTCCTGCAACAAATGAAATATTTGTAAGAGATGCATGAAGTTACCCTCAAATGATCAGTGTTAGGTGTATATACACTAAACATTGTCATTGTCCTGACTGTTGTTATAGCATAATAAAAACACAAGCAGGGGAGTGAAATAAATAGGCAAGTTTCAGAAAATACGGATGAGGTAACATTGATTTGATGAGAGTTCTGCTTTTGCATACATCTGGATGGGAGTCAACTTTAAGAAATATTCCAGGATAAGGTAGTTCATGGTCTCCTGAAGGTGTCATCCAGGTGTGAACACTAAGCTTCTCATCAGAAAAATAAGTCAAAAGGCAATAAAGGGAAAGGAAAGTTCTGAAAAGTTAGGAAGGAAAGTTAATATTGACATTGAAGTGATCTTCTCCTTTGTTTTTAAAGCAATTTTTTTCCCATCATAATGTCTAGAAGTATAAATCATGAAACTGCAAAACTGGTCCACTTTTCCTTGTTTTTTCGCTCTCTACAACTATGTGAAAGGAGGTTATAGTGAGGAGGGTGTTGGTCTCTTCTCCCAAGTGGCTAGCAACAGGACAAGAGGGAATGGCTTTGAGTTGCGTCAGGGCAGGTTCAGATTGGATATTAGGAAAAAATTCTTCATGGAAAGAGTAGTAAGGCATTGGAACAGGCTCCCCAGAGAGGTGGTTGAATCGTCGTCCCTGGAGATCTTCAAAAAACGCATAGATGCGGCACTCCAGGACATGGTCTAGTAGACATGGTGGTGTTAGGTTGACGGTTGGACTTGATGATCTCAGAGGTACTTTCCAACCTTAGTGATTCTATGATTCTATGATTCTATGATGAGAAGAAACTCTCAAAATGGGTAGATTTGTGTTGAAGAATTGTCCCTTGAAAACTTTTGAAACAATGGGCTTTGTTTAAAATCTGTGAAAATTTGAAGGAGGGAGGGAGACTAGATAGCTATAAATTTTTCATATTTAATTGACCAGTTTGAAAAAAACCCTATATTTCTATTTATCTCATATATACTTGGAGATAGATATATGAGATACGTTAACAGGTAAATAAAGATTATGTGAGCTCAATAGCTCAAATTTTTTTTAAGTA
Organism: Psophia crepitans; assembly: GCA_013399095.1. Classification (NCBI taxonomy): domain Eukaryota; kingdom Metazoa; phylum Chordata; class Aves; order Gruiformes; family Psophiidae; genus Psophia; species Psophia crepitans. The sequence continues at coordinate 7,118 of VWZZ01003252.1, forward strand.
TATTCTGAAATAGATGATACAAGAGAGAAGACAGTACCTTCAGATTTAGACAAACTACTGTCTAGAACACAACTAATTCTCTTTAAAGCTGTTAATGCTTCAGTAAATTGAGTACCAAAAGACAGAACAACACATTAAACAACCAGCCTTCAAAAGATAAATAAACCAGCTGCTAATTTAAGAAAGTGAATGAGAGTTAATAAAATGATGGCAAAGCATTTATGTCCCTAATATGAACACAGCATGATCTTAAGAAGCGTGAATAAAAGCAAATCCCAGGATATCGGGGTGAAAATGTTTAATCCTTTAGGCTTCTCTTCTAAGAAATGTAAAAATTCTACTTGCTTTTGTGGTGTCTCAGGTAAATCACTCAAGAAGAAAGGACAGCTGATATTCTGTCTTCTAAAAGATGGTAAGGAACAGGAAAGAACATTGATTTTGAACTATTATCTCTCTATTTGCTCTGTAGTGCTCATTCAGAGATGTTCCCTTTTTAATCTACAAGAAAGACGATATCAGTGGAACAGACTCCAGAGAGCCTTTGAGTTTCCAGTCTTTCAGTCCACAACAGCTAGTGTAGGGTCACTCAGTTTGATGTACAGGCACTGGTGCAAAATAACAGAAGGAAGCACAAATGCCTCAATGTTTTCTTTTGGACTGTGTAGAAAGTCTGCCCAATAATCTACACCGTACAAGGCACTATTCTAATTAAAAAACACAGAAATATCAGGTAGGTAGAAAGAGGAATGAGACTAAAACATATGTAATTGTTCATAAGTCTATTTTTACAACCTTTTGTCAGCTTTCTTTTCCATTCTTTCTTTTTTTTTTTTTTTTAATTAGACATGTATCATGAAGAATAGTGCTTGTAAAGTTCCATGGTGTCAAAAAAACTGAAATGAAAATGGCAAAGAGAAATGTATTGTCAGGCTATGTAAATAGACAATATTCTCAGAATGTCTTCTGAAGAAGTAAAGTCAAGGAAGAAACTTCAGTTTAAACTATCTGTACATGTGACTTGTAGACTTTAAGAGCAATGGAGCAGAGAAGTCAGGGAAGCAATGAAGACGACCTTATTTTTGCAAAAACTCTTTATTATTCAAGTTAAAAAAAATATAAAGAAACTTGACTATTTAAAAGAAAGGTAACTTAAGTAACAGATATGTTTGATAGCAATACATACTGTACCACCTACCAAGAACCCAACAAGAAATCAGTACTCTTACTGCATTCTAAAATACTACTTTTACCTACCCTACCTATAATTTTTCCTTTTTGAATGTTTCATGTTATTCTGTGATCCTAGTAACACAAATTTCTGAAGTCAAGCATGGACACTTGTTTCTTGGTGTTTTTATCTACCTAGAGTCACAAGCTATCATTTCAAATGACCAACAACCTGTATTTTCCAATCTAATGCGTAGTCAGAATCCTGTGTCTGTGTGACTCGGTAAGGAGATCAGCATTTCATTTTGTAGAAGATGCTGACTTTATTGATTCTATTGATTTATCTGTCTCAGTTCAATGAAAATAATAAAATGTCCTGCTCTCTTGTTAGAGTTATTCAAGTTTTAATTTTGAAAATGAAGAGTAATGAGATAGCTCATTTCTATATACTGCTTAACAGACTCTGGAAACTGCATGCGATCTACAAGGCTGAGAAGTGTATATAGAACCGCAATGAGAGTAAAAAGAAATAAGAGTTTTAATTATTATTGAGGTTTTCTTGTCATCTGAATTTTAGAGGTCATTTTGGGGTTCTGATCGCACACAACTTTTATACCTCCATCAAGTACATAGTTCATATTTTCATATATTCTTGTATTTCTATTTTATAATATTTGAGTTATGTTAATTTGGAAAGACATAGGCTGTTCATTTAATCTAGTCTATTTCAAATAAGTCAATTTTAATTTGTATAAACCAGATCTTTGATAATGAGATTCTCCTCTACATGTCTTTCGGTTTCCCTATGGTCCTGTAGTGTCTGACAAGGATATTTTTTGCAATTCTGACTTAATTAAATATTCCCTGAAGAGTTACTATATATAGCAAAGTCATTTAAGCAATTGTCAGCCATTTAAAATCAATACTTTTAGAAGGCATCATTTCCACCACTCTCATCAAAGTCTTGAGAGAAGGCTTTGATTTATTATGGATTATAATGTGGGATGGAAAACTAAACTACATGGTTGTTTGTACAATCTCCAGAACTGCCATTTACAAAATGTATCTGAAGTTTACCAATATCAATAAATATGTGCATAAGGAAAATTTACCTTACTATTACTATATTTGTATTCTGCCTCACTTTTCAAGATAGATAGGAACTTCCATATCTGCTCAAGGATCATAGTGTAGCTACTGAAAAAATTTGGTTTAAGCACATTGCCGTGGTTTAACCCCAGCCAGTAACTAAGCACCACACAGTTGCTTGCTCAACCCTTCCTCCCTCTCCCTGCCAAAATGCGATGGAGAGAATGAAAAAAACTGCTCATGGGTTGAGATAAAGACAATTTAATAGGATAACAAAGGAAGATGATTATGATGATGATGATGATGATGATGATGATTGTGATAACAATAATAGTAATACAGATAGTAGTCGTAATAAGAGTAACGAACCAAGTGATGCACAAATGTAATTGCTCTCTGCATGCAGGTAAAAAAAACAACTTGATGCTCAGTCTCTTTCCAAGCAGCGAATCAGCCTCCTGTTTAGTTAAGTCCTCACCGGTTAAATACAGAGCATGGCGTTCTGTGGCAGGGAATATCCCTCTGACCATCCTGGGCCAGCTGTCCTGGCTGTGCTCTCCCAGCTTCTTGTGCACCTGGCAGGGCCTGGGAAGCTGAAAAGTGCTTGACTTAGTGCAGGCACTACAACTGCCCAGCAATAACTAAACACATCAGTGTGTTATCAACATTATTCTCATATTAAATCTAAACCACAATTTTGTAACATCTGCTATAGAGAAAATTAACTCTAGCTCAGCTGAAACCAGGACATGTCCTTCATTGAAAATTGTCACTTTTTTTAAAACTGAAAATACAGTTTTTGAGGGGCAAAGGGAAGGCAGAGAAGAATGAGTATGAAACACTAGTCTTATGTATGAGAGTAACAATCTAAAAGCAAAATATCCCCCAAGTTCTGAAAAATAATTAATAAAAGATGCCATAGTACTAATCCATTTTCTTAGTAAAATATGTTGTAGTTAATCTTAAGGAGTAGTCTCAACTGATGACTAGTCTTTGCTTCTTTATTTCTAGTGAATGTTATTTTCCATTTACCTTGTTTCTCCTTATATCCACAGGCATTTTATAATGTCAACTTCCTTATACTATTATTAAAAAAAAAAAATAGACAAAAATTGTCTGCAACTCTAAAATGCAGAATACTCTATAAATTTCTCTTTAGTATATAAACACAATATTCTTAAACATTAATGCAACAAAAATCTAATGCATACATAAATAACATAAAATTAACATAAAATAAATTATGGGCATATTTTTATATTACATTAGCACTTTCTGCTAAAAAAAATTCTATTTTATTCTAATGTCATCCTTTGAAATTTTTCTATTGTTAACTTTTTCCATTGTTTCAAGTTAGTTGTCCTGCTAGTTTAGTTTTGTTAACCGTTTGTAGTTTTCAGAGTCATCAAACTAGACAGATCACTAAAAATAAAGGAAATTCTGAAGAAGACAAATGAATCTCTTTGAGGTTGAAGTCCAGAAAAACTTGTATATCAGGTAATTGTCTGATTCCTTACTAATACACCTGTCTTGGAGAGCTGGCATGCTCCTTAATGCATAACAGTTTATACTCCTTCCCAAACTCTTGGGTTGTATTTTGCTGAACTCTTGATCCAATATTGCCTGACAATGATGACTACAGAGACTAGTTACATTAAAAAAAATATTTTTCTATCTGATCAAAATTTCTTACCTGTTGACGTGACTGAAAAACAACAACAAGTTCTTGTATTATAAAACATTCTGAATAATGTTACTCCATCTTTTTAATCTACACCATTCACTAACCTGTATATGGATGCCTGTTTTCTCTTGTTTACCTGGCACTATAGCCTTTCCAACATCACTGCAATCTTTAGCTAGCAATTCAAACATAAGATCCCAGCATCACAGTGACTGGGGTTTTGTATATATTTTTCCCATTTAGAGCAGGCGAAAAATGTAAGTGAATTCAGACATTAACTAAAAAGAGGCAGAGAACAATCAATATATGTGTCCGTGGTGCTGTATGAACAGACACAACAGCTGCAGCTGTCAGAAGAAAACTTTAACTCATTATCTTCCTTTCAAGAAGCTGAAAAAACCTTGGCATCAGCTGTTTGTTTTTGAACAAGACGCATTCAACTCAAACGAGAAGGAAAAGAAAGAGAAACAGTATTAGCAAAAATTGCCCAAACAGAGTCTTTAGATTGCATCAAGCAGCACTACTCATTCTAACAAAACGAGTACAAGGGTTGGGACAATACCTACAACCCTGAGAACCATTGCATGTCATGTTAATACAAAAACAACGAACAAAAGATTTTTGTCAGCTTCTTGCTTTCCTCTCTATGAAATGCTGCTACCTTTACTTCTGCACCATGCGCATAGGGTGGTGGCTAGACTACTGAACCAGTAGGTCAGAAAGAAGCAAGGGCTTGTAAAGGGCACCAGTCAGATGAGCTACTATTGAACCTTATGTATCTGAATGTGCAATGTATCTTGTACATGAATGAAGTGCTGAATCAGAGAGGTGAGAGGGTGGGATAATAGAGGATAAGGTCTAGAATGCTGGAGAACTCTCAGTATAAGGAAACCACTCTGGAATGCACGGAAAAGTCATCAAGATTAATGCTGTTACTGTTGGTATTTAGATCATTACATGGTGGTAATGGGAGCAGACAGCAAGCAAATATGTGGTCAGTACCAGATTTGGTCCTGTTTAACTTCCTCATTAATGATCTGGATGATGGGGCAGAGTGTGCACTCTGCAAGTTTGTAGAGGACACCAAACTGGCAAGAGTGGCTGGTATGCAAGAAGGTCCTGTTGCCTTTCAAATTGACCTTGACAGGCTAGACAAATGGGCTGACAGGAACCTGAGAAAGTTCAACAAGGAGAAGTACAAAGTCCTACAGCTGAGGAGGAACAAACCCATGCACCAGAAAAAGATGGGAGTCAGCTGGATAGAGAGCTATTTGGCAGAAAAGGCCCTGGGGCTTCTGGTAGACACCAAGTTGAACATGAGCCAACAACGTGCCCTTGCTGCAAATAAGATTAATGGTATCCTGGGGTGCACTAGGACGAGTGTTGCTAGCAAGCTGAGGGAGGTGATCCTTCCTCAGCACTTGTGAGACCACACCTGGAATACTGTGTTTAGTTTTGGGCTTCCTAGTACAAAAAAGATATGAATATACTAGAAAGAGTCCAGCAAATGGCCACTATGATGATTAAGGGACTGGAGAGAAAATTGTCATATGAATAACAATTTTAGCAAGTAACATAACAGAAATGATTGAATACATCACTGAAGACTGAGGAAAAGTGAACCAGAAAGAAAATAATCTTTTATATAGTACTATGTTACAGTATTGTCCTTAGTTTCCCTAAAAATATCCAAGTTACAGAAGAAATCACATATACTCTAGGTTTTCCTCAGAGGGAGGAATGAATACATTCAAAATATGAATACACTTTGAAAAATCATGATGGTGAAACACAAATGTGCCTATTGGGATTATAACTTGAGTTCTTTTGATGAACTACCCTTGTATTTAGTGTAAGGAAGAATATGAAATGAGGAAAAAGTGGGCTACAACTTCTGTGTAATCACAGTTCTTTGTGGTGAAAATGGAGAATGACATCGCTGATCAAAGGGTGCAAAGACAAACCCAAAAAGGCTACTGAATCTTAAGAAACTACACAGGCATTGATAGATGCTAAAAGAATATAAAGCTGCCCAGCTCCCACAGACAGGCAATAGAGAAAACAAGAGCAAAAATGTGATCTTGCAGCATATTTCAGACTGAAAAGGCCACCTGTAAAATGCTGAATATCTAGCAAGAAAAGAATAAAAATATTCATGGTGAAACTTAAAATTATGTAGTAGACATCAGAGAAAGTGAATATTAAATACAAACTTCAGTTATATGATACTTTATTTTCATATGAAGAATTTTACTTAAAGTGAAAGAAGTACACGAGCATGTAAAATAAAAATATTGACAACATAAAGAATGAGAAATATAATTCAAAAATGGAGGTGCACCTTTTTGTAATTCACTGTGGTGGTTTTACCCCAGTCGGCAGCTGAGCACCATGCAGCTGCTCACTCAGTCTCCACCATCAGTAAGGGGGAGAGAATCAGAAGAATGAAAGTGAGAAAACTCGTGGGTTCAGATACAACAGTTTAAGTGAAGCAGATTTTTTCAGATTTGATTAAAAAGAAAACAAACCAGTCTTTAGTGAGATTTTCAGTTTGTTCTTTAACAACTTCTGTAAGGAAATATAAACAAATAGACAACAGAAACTGCTATAGCCCAAAGACTGTTCGCTACAAAGTACTTAGTGCATGTTGTGCTATGTGGACCTCTTGCAACACACCTAGAACACTGGCGGGGGAGGGGAGGCTGGGGGGTAGAACAGGGGGTTGTAGTAATCAAAATGTAAGCATTCTTTTCCTCATCGCAAATGTTTAGATTTCGTTAATGATAAATGTTCTAAGAAATATATTTTAGACAAATCTGAATCTCCAGCTTATATATTGCAAAATATTTTATCTGTGGTCATTAAAAACTTTTAAATAAAGACTCAAGTCTGTCTTGATTCTAATAGATCAGAATTTTCTGATATTGAGGTAGGAACTAAGATAAAATTAGAAAAATAAAGATCTTAATTATCAACTGCTTAGATCCTCAAAATTCTAGCCATTCTTACAGCTGAGGTGATAGGAGTTCCTTCTTTTTCAGTCAAGGAAGTTGGTATCATTATCACCATAACCAATAAATAGTTGGGAGGAAGATAAAACATCATAGCCAGTAAATAATTGCAGCATTGCAGCTAATGTTAAAATATCATCCCAACTTCATTGTAGTCCCATACTGATTAAAACAGTTGTAGGAGTTTTAATTGATGCAGTCTGGATATATTGGTTGTAATATAGATATTAGATACTAGAGCTCATTCATCAATGGTCTAACCACCAGGCTAGGATAGGTCTGTGATGGGTTTCTGTTAGTCTCCTCCGGTGAAGTTCTTTCACTTCATATGGAATGTTTCAATACACAGAGAACATGAAGAAGCGATCTGTTCTTTAAAGCAGAGTAGAGCAGAATAGACTAGACTAGACTAGAATACAGTACAATACAATACAATACAATAATTCATTTGGAAGGGTCCTACAATGATCATTTGACCAATGACCAATTCAGGGCTGACCAAAATTTAAAGCATGTTGTTAAGAGCATTGTCCAAATGCCTCTTAAACACCGACAGGCTTGGGGCATCAAGCACCCCTCTAGGCAGCCTGTTCCAGTGTTTGACCACACTCTTAGTAAAGAAATACTTCCTCATGTCCAGTCTGAGCCTCTTCTGGTGCAGCTTTGAACCATTCCCACACATCCTATCATGTGGTACCAGGGAGAAGAGATCAGCACATCCCTCTCCACTTTCCTTCCTCATGAAGCCGTAGAGAGAAATGAGGTCCTGTCTCAGTCTCCTTTTCTCCAAACTAGATAAATCCAGAGTCCTTAGTCACTCCTTATACGACAATTACGACATGAGGTGTATGGTTAGCACATTTGTTTTTAAAAATGTGGATTTCAGCCCTTCTCATGAGTAATTATATTAACACAAAATTGGTCAGCCTTTTAAAGGAAAAAGAGGCAGTAGCCTCATTCTTCCTGATCTTTTATTCAGTTAGATACATTTGGAGCTCTGTGGGAAAACTCTAGCTGGAAAATATCATTAGATCTCAGAAGTGACCTAGATCTGGAAGCAGTTTAGACCCCCTATAATCTTTATATAGAAATATGTGGTGCTCAACTCAACCTCCCCATTATGCCTTCTCCAAGTTGAGGATGGCAGTACGACTAAGGAATTAATCACTTGTTCATGTTCTCTGTGTATTGAAAGAATCCATATGAAGTGAAAGAACTTCATTAGAAAAGACTAAGAGAAACCATCACAGACCTATCCTAGCTCGGTGATTAGACCATTCATGAATGATCTCTAACATCAAATATCTAGATTACAGCTAATATATTCAGAGGCAATATTTGTTTCACTGAATGTGAAGTATCTGATGTTACCTTGGAATGATCAGCAAAGAGGAGACACACCAGAGTGGAATGAATCAGTCTTAGAACAGGGCTACCACTATTTCCAGGAAAAACTTAGGCAATTGAAATCTAATAGAAATTAAACAGAAGATATGACTCAGGCTACAGTTTACTGGAGTTTTTCTTAAATTTTTACTATCACTTCAATGTTTGCATCAGACATCCTAAGTAATAATAAGGTACAGATGCTCCTTAGGGAGTTTAGTCTTTTGGCTTTAATTAATACACAGATGCTTCACAAAAAACTCCATATGCAGAACTATTCTATGGGTTGTTCATTCAGCACTTTGACCTGTAGCAAACAGTGCTCTTGCTGACTAAACCCCTAAGGTTACTTTAGATACGTATGATTCCAAGCACCTCTGTAGTACATGGTGTTCAAAACTGATTTCTATAATCTCATAGAACCACTTTGCAAATGCTGTCCCTAACCCTCTTTACACATGTACTTCCAGTATTTCTCAAGGTGGTGTGGCTATAAAAGTGTGTACTTCAGAATGCTCAGTCTAAATCAGCATACGCCTCTGAGCAGTTATGCATGACTAGTGCCGGTTTAGCTGTTTTTTCTCTTCATCCCCAGCTTGGAGATGCCACAATGGGGAAGTTGATTTGAGCACCACATATTTTTATATAAACATTACATAATGCTTAAAACTCTGATTGTCAGTTAGTTATAAATCTAACTGCCAACCAACATGCAAAAGCTTTGAAGTTAATCGAAAAGAAAATGGAACTCTAAGAGGTTAATGCAGAAAATGCCTATATTTAACATTTTGTTCTCATTCTCTCCAGCACCACAGGATTTTACTTCTAATTTTGAATTACAAATCTCAAATGTAAAATTGCACAATATCAATTGAACTACAAAGGAACAACCCTTTAAAAATTATTATATATTCATTGCTACGTAATTTTTCATAACATAGTCAATTGCTTTGTTTAGTTTACATTTTTCGTACTATGCAAGTAGGGATTAATAAACACAGACACAAAAGAAATATATTAAATTTCATTATGCTATACTTGTTTTTGAAACAGCAACATTATAGCATATAGGCTTAGCTGAATGTGTGTTGGAAAGTACCAAACGGTCTATTTTTTTTAACGTTAAATGAAGACTTAGTAAGGCAACATTGACTACCTCAACTATTTAAATTAATGATGACTGATTAAAAATCCACTTAGAACTGCCACCAACAAAGCCAGATACCATCCGGGGTGGGGGGGGGGAAGAAAAGAATATTTCAAGAATTTTACAGGAGAGCACTATTCTCTCTCTTTGGCTGTCATTTTAAATTGATTGGTCTTTAGGGCAAGAAATGTATCAAAATTTATTTAAGGAATTACTGCAACCTAAACTGTTAAAAAAGGAAGCTTACCAAGTAAAACACTCAAAGAAAAAAAGACAAAAGAAAATAAGATTAATCCACTAGTGAGAGACACAGATGAGTGTACACTGAAGTGATAAGTGAATCTTCAATTTAAGTGTGATCAGCTCCCCATTATAAAAGTCGATTTTTTTAAATGGACTTCTCACTTTTCCAAGACCGTTTATCAGATTCTCTTCGTTAATGGTTGTCTAAACTGTAACTTTAAAATTGTATGTTATTGAGGACCGTACCAAGAATGTATGATCATTATCTATTTTAAAAGGAAACTACAGAAGTGTTTCTAGTACCTAAGAGACCACAGAACAAACAGCAAAAAAAAATATGATACTGAAAGTCTATATTAAATATTGACGACACCAAGCTGTGTGGCGCAGTCGACATGCTGGAGGGAAGGGATGCCATCCAGAGGGGCCTTGACTGGCTTGAGAGGTGGGCCTGTCCGAACCACATGAAGTTCAACAAGCCAAAGTGCAAGGTCCTACATGCGGGTCAGCGCAATCCCAAGCACGACTACAGGCTAGGAAGTGAATGGATTGAGAGCAGCCATGAGGAGAAGGACGTGGGGGTGACGATTGATAAAAAGCTGAACATGAGGCGTCCGTGCTGGCTAGCAGGCCGGAAATCGAACCGCTTCCTGGGCTGGGTCAAAAACAGTGTGGCCAGCAGGTTGAGAGAGGTGATTCTGCCCCTCTGCTCCGCTCTTGTGAGACCCAACCTGGAGTACTGCATCCAGCTCTGTGGTCCACAGTACAGGAAAGACATGGAGCTGTTGGAGTAAGTTCAGAGGAGGGCCACAAAGTTGATCAGAGGACTGGAGCACCTCTGCTATGAGGACAGGCTGAGGGAGTTGGGCTTGTTCAGCCTGGAGAAGAGAAGGCTCCAGGGAGACCTAGTTGCACCCTTCCAATAACTGAAGGGGGACTATAGGAAAGCTGGTGAGGGGCTGTTTACAAGGACAGGGAATGATAGGACAAGGGGTAATGGCTGTAAACTAAAAGAGGGGAGATTTAGACTAGATGTCAGAAAGAAAATCTTTGCTGAGAGGCTAGTGAGGCACTGGAAAAGGTTGCCCAGAGAGATTGTGGAGGTCCCATCCCTGGAATAGTTCAAGGCCAGGTTGGATGAGGCTTTGGGCAACCTGTTCTAGTGTAGGGTGTCCCTGCCCATGGCAGCAGGGTTGGAACTAGATGATCCTTGTGGTCCCTTGCAACCCTAATCATTCTATCATTCTTCCATCTATGATTCTATATTGCACTTCCTAGTTTTATATCCATATTATATATAGGGTATGTAAAACATGATAGGAGGCAGGTTCTGAAGTACAGCTGACAAATGAAAGATTGTTTTAGAAAAACAAAGTTCTTTAGGCTGCTGACTCCCTAGCTACTTTATATCACTTCAAAAGGGAAATGAGAGAAAATTATAGATCTACCCCATGGAGGTAGCCCCTATTACAGTCAGAGAACACGATAAAAAGTCATCACTGCAGAGGTTGTCTCATTTGAAAAGGTTCACTCAAAAAGCAGCAGGCTGTCATTCAGACAAGATCATTGTCATTGTAGCTTGCAGTTCTATACTTTTACATTATAGGTGTTTGGATTTAGGCATTAGTTTCCTTAGTGACTTCTTACATATGGCAACTTTCCTGATGGCAACCTTGCAAAGAGTAGGTTCAGTTTCAGTGTGTAATTACTTCATTTCTGGAGGGAGGAACAGCATAAGTGGGTGAAAATTGGCCAAAGGGGAATTTCAGGACTGTCAGAGAGGATATCTTCAGTTCTTACATAGCACCTTGGGGGGACTAACAGCAACAGCATACTGCGTTTCACAAAAAGGGTGTGAGCAGAGGTCAAACGAGTGTGATTATTTGCTTTTACACAGCACTAGCAAGGCTGTGGAGTATCTGGAGAATCAGATCCAGTTTTGAGCCATGCTGTTCAGGACAGGTGTTGACAAATTGGACAAAGTCCAGGGAAAGCCACTAAGATGGTAAGGAAGCTGGAGCACATACCATGACAAAAGGCAGAAGAAACTGATGCAACTTTGAAATTAAACCTGCCTTGAGCAGGTCAGATCAGATTATTTTTGGAGATTTCTTCCCGGCTGAATTTTACTGTGATCCTATGATTTGAAGAATCAAATTCAAATCTCAGAGCTTTGTGGGACCTGCAGAAAAAACAAAGTGTGCCTTGGAGAGAATACGTGCAGGTGAACCCATCCCATAATCTGTCCTTAAGGTGATTCTCCCTTTTTTTAAGCATGCATTACCAGTTTAGGCAGACTGCAAGCACTGCATTTTGTGTGCTTCATGCCTATGAAACAGTTTTTGTAGAATTTCAATTAGACATACTAAAGCAGACTCAGTTCTCATATGATTGCCACCACTGACAAGCTCTCATATATTTCTCATCTGGCTTTCTTTGTGACCCTTATTTTCTTTGTGTCACTCATTTTCTTATCCAGCTTAGCCATGCTGGCAACTTTGACAGTCTGAGTGCACACAATCCTAAGCTAACAAGTGAAGCTTATCAGAAGATACCCTTTCTTTGTGCCTCTGATCACAGAACTTGAACTTTGGTCCTCTTATCTTTTATCAAAACAAACTTTCAAATCCTTTCAAGTACAGCAGCCTCAGGAGTGCTGGTATCAGCTTTTCTCAATCATACATGGATACAGCCATTTTCTCACCGCTTCTTTGTGCATGGTGTGGGAAAGCACTGCTCGAATGAGACAGATAGAAAAATGTTACAATACCCTTTTACAGCAAAACCATAAAAAGGGAAGAGTCTGCTGAGACTCTTGCACTTGAAAGGATGTCCTTGAATGATTTAAGAATAGTTTGACTGGTATTATGGTTACAGTACAATTCAGATGAATTGAAGTAGGAGACAATGTAAGCTGTATCAGAATTGTGAAAAGACTTTTTGACTGAAATGTGTTGTTTCATTTGGAGTGTACTTGGTGTGTAAAATTGCATATACAGCATAATATTTTCTTTTATTTAGTGTCTCATCTTTCAGGATGTGTTGTCAAGCAATATCTGTAATTTCAAGGTGAGAGAGGACTGCTCACTATTTTTCACAGCGTTCAGCATCTTAAAGAATTGGCCAGCACACTACTTCTGGAAATGTTCTCTCTTGTGATGAAGGGGGAAAAAATACAATCATGTATGCAGAACATGAAATTGCACCAATCAAGTCTGTGATATTTAGTGCACACGAAAAAAATCAAAGCAGCAGCATTTTATGAATACCTGAAGTTGGGTATGTTGTTTGAAAATCCAGATGACAGAGGCTGATAAAAGTACTGTGGGAAAAAACCCAAAACATACTGATTGACAATCTATGACATGCCAAGTGAACAGCAGGAGGGGGGGAAAGAGTGCATGCTTTTTAGAGAAAATATACTGTGCAGAGGTAGATCTTCCAGCTGAGCAGAGTGGAAGCATAAATGTTAGAGATATTTGATGCAGAGAGCATCACTTCAGACTACTAGCACGTCTAAAAAATACTGGTGAAAATAAAGTAAATAAAAATTAAAAAATAAAGAGAACACTGCTACACAATCTCAGATGTATTAAGACAACGAAATCATTGTTTAAGGAATGTTACTAAATACTAGTTTCCCAATTTGATATGTATTTTTTTAAATTATTATTTCTGTGGATTTATCTATAGCAGAAATAACACTAACAGATGTGAGGGAATATTGTGAAATGTGTTGTAGAGGAAGTCTGTAAGTACTATTCATAACAAATGACCTATAACAACATGAAAAGCACGACATTCTTCTGTGTAATCACTTAAATAAGGCAAATGAGTTTTCATCAAGATTAAAACATATATTCTTTTACTTCTTTTCCTGTTAAAACATACTTTATGTTTTTTATTTATTGCACATTATTTAAGTTCTTGCTTTCTTTGTTGATGTGCAACTTTTCACAGACACTAAATTAATTGTAAGTCACAAATATTTATAATTGTTTTTCTAACCACACACTTGGGTTTTAAATGTGAGCTAAATTCAATTGGTAACACGCATAAACCATCAATATTTGTGTCTACACAGATATATGGAAAAAAAATTCACTAAAGAAATATAAGAGTATGCAGAAGATTTTCAGAACACATTAACAAGTAAAATATAAAATGAAACTTGCCCTTCTGCTTTGCACTATACTAAGACAATTATGCCTCTGTTTACCTTTATCACTTATTAATCTGTTTCACCAGGGTATTATGAAGATGGTTCAATGAATTTGAGTGACTACATGAATACATTTTATTACAAAAATTCAAACCACATCCTAGAAGGATACATGAAGACATTTTTCTGTGATTCAATAGCAGAACTGCAAGCATCTTAACCAGAAGGATCACTATAGAATTTTTTACTAGTGAGAAGTTTGTACAGGTTTTTCAGGGTTAGCAAATAGGTGCACTACAGAGTACTGCCCCTTGATTCCTGTCACAGAATGTCCAGCTCTTGTCTGATTTTAGGAGACAGTTTCTTTTCTGGGTACTATTAGACTGATGAGTAGTAGAATTTAGCTTCTGTATAACATTAGTAGAAATTTGAATACCTCCAGTAAAATCTTGAAAAAGTATTTTATCAGTTACAGCTCTTTGGAGTAATTTTGTTTTCTTCATTTGTTTGTTCCTCTCACTGCGTTTAAATATTGATAGCTTCTGTTTTAGTAAGAGTTATGTATAAATTATAGATAGTGCATTTTGGAAACTTACTATTATATTTTTATTTTAACAAAATATGAATATGAAATGTCTGTGAGTTTACATTTTATATCCTGAAATGAGTAGCTATTCTAATATAGACAGTGACATTTGCTGATCTACGTAGGTTGCCAAAGAGTCAGAGAAAAGCAGTTAATATAGCAAAGAAAAATAACAAGAAAACAGCAAACAATTTTTATATTTGTAAGATAACCATATCCCATTTATTGTCAATATTTCAAAGTGGGAAAAAGCTGGGACAGGAAATTCTGATAAAAGGTTTACAGTCCAAATTTAATATGGTCAAGTTCATTGTATGGGATATAGAAAGGAAAACATTATAACACATTAGTAATACCATGTTCCCTATAGCCTTATTCATTGAAGACATTGATGGAGTCTATCCCACAATGAATTTGACCATTGCTTAATGTCTGGATGGAGATCAGTAGCGAGTGGTGTCCCTCAGGGGTCCATACTGGGACCAGTACTGTTTAATATCTTCATCAACAGATGCAATGCAGGGCACCTTGAAATGTGGGCCAATGTGAAGTGAAGTTGATGTTGGCTCGTGAAGTTCAACAAGGCCAAGTGCAAGGTTCTGCACCAAAGTCAGGACAATCCCAAGTGTAGTACTGGCTGGGGATTGAAGGTGTTGAGAACAGTCCTGACAAGAAGGACTTGAGGGTATGAAAAGCTGGACATGAGCTGGTAGTGTATGCTTGCAGCCCAGAAATCCAACTGTATCCCAGGCTACATCATAAGAAATGCAACCAGCAGGGTGATTCTTCCCCGCTACTCCACTCTTGTGACATTCTACCTGGAGTAGACTGTCCAACTCCACGGTCCCCAGCACAACAAAGACATGGAACTGTTGGAGTGAGTCCAGAGGAGAGCCAGAAACAGGATCAGAGGAAATGCTGAGAGAGTTGGATTTGTTCATTCTGGAGAAGAAAAGGCTCCAGGGGGCTTATTGTGGCCTTTCAATACTTAAAGAGGGTTTATAAGAAGGATAGGAACAGACTTTAATGGGGCCTGTAGTGATAGCATAAGGGATAATGGTTTTAAACTAAAAGAGGGGAGAGTCAGACTAGGTATAAGGAAGAAAATTTTTACAGTAAGGGTGGTGATTAGTTTGTCCAGAGAGGCTGTAAGTGCCCCATCTCTGGAAACATTCAAGGTCAGGTTGGACAAGGCTCTGAGCAACCTGATCTAGTTGAAGATGTCCCTGCTTATTGCAGGGGTGTTGGGCTAGGTGACTTTTAAATGTTCAGCTCAACCTAAATCACTTTATGATTCTATGATTTAAGTTTCAAAAGGACTAGTCAGCTATAGTAGTTGTTAAGGCAGACAGACAACATCCAGGGACAACCAATAATTCTACGAGAATATAAATCTCTGGACATGCAATCACTTCAGGGCAAGTAGTGAACCTTCTGCTTACCTAGTGTAATTAATTCATGTTTACGTTATAACTTTTGCAGTATTAAGGGGTGGTGTTAATCAGGCTCAAAAAAAGAAGATATGATTTCCTCACTAAGCACAGTCTCTCCAGTAGATTTTCAGGATAATTTTCTCTTTACCACTATTTGCATGTACTTCAATTCAAGTTCTTTCCTTTATACTTTTTGTCTTCACCTGTAAACTCACTGAAACTGAAGTAGTAGAGTATTTTGTACATCTCCAGCTCTATTCAATAAATAGTAAAAGCCAGAAAACGGACTTTATTTTACATCTATGTGCTGAAGTCCATAAATATTGTTTTATTATAGGAATTTGTGGACATTTTTAAGATTAGAGAGAGAGACCAAAAAAAAAAGAGTATCTGCAGTCTGTCACTGATAACTCATATGTAATCAGGACTGAATACTGAATGAAATGAGTGAAATCAGTACACTGCCTATTGTCATTACCTGTAATATACTCCTCAAATGTCTTATCACTTTCAGAAAGGAGGATGAATGGCTTAAATGGTTGATAATGCAATGCAGAAACTTACCATGCTAGATGGCTAGTTCAGATGTCTCAATGTGGTATATAATGTAGCTTCACAGTTGCCTGGAGATATCATACAAAGTCAGTGGTGGTTGTTTTTTATGTTGATTTGGTTTGTTTCTTCCCACCCCACCACCCCCATCCCACCCCCCAGTTTATTAGTGTAATTACAGTTTGGAAAGACAGGAAAAAAATCTAGTGTTAATCTTCAACAACCGCTGTGGTTTATGAACAATAAACCAATACAGAGTGTATTCAGAAAGCTCAGCCTACCCCCATATACTTATATTCCAGAAAACATCCAGGGAGAATTGCTTTGCATCTCTTCTGGCTTTATGATCAGAGGTCAAGTCTGAAGGCTGAACCTTAACGATTTCAAAGAAATCTGCTCTGAGAAACTTAGCATCTTAATATTTAGGTGTCATTCATGAATTAACATTTAAATGTGGTTCAATAGTTCATATCAGAGTAAAGCACATGCACCATGGAGAACTGGGTTCACTACCACCAGTCATCTTGTGTTGCTTGCATCCTTCATTGTTCATTTTAAGTGGTAAAGTATACTACAACTCTTTATGCTGCCTCAGGTATCACGCTTTCAGATGTATATATCTGTTAATAGTTATTTTGGGTTTGTGCGGCAAGGTTTTGGCAGCAGGGGAGCCACAGGGGTGGCTTCTGCAAGAAGCTGCTGGAAGATTCCCCTGTTTCTGATGTAGCCAATAGCAACCAGCTCCAAGACGAACCCACTGCTGGCCAAGACTGAGCCCATCAGCAATAGTGGGAGCACCTCTGGGATAACATAGTTAAGAAGAAAAATACCAACCATGGGAGATTTTGTAGCCAGAAAGAGAAGAGAATAGAATAGAATAGAATACAATAGAATAGAATAGAATACAATAGAATAGAATAGAATCATTAAGGTTGGAAGTGACCTCAAGGATCATCTAGTCCAACCATCCCCCCACCACCTATTACCCACTAAACCAAGAGGAGTGAGAAGATGCAAGAAACTCCGCAGACACTAAGATCAGCGAAGAAGGAGGGGAAGGAAATGCTCCATGCGCCAGACCAGATACTCCCTTGCAGCCCATGGTGAAGACCATGGTGAGGCAGGCTGTCCTCCTGAAGCCCATAGAGGAGGGGTGATGGGGTGTAGAGATTCCACCTGCAGCACGTGGAGAATCTCATGCCAGAGCAGGTGGGAACACCAGAAGGAAGCTGTGACTCCTTTGGAAGCCCGCACTGGAGCAAGTTTCCTGACAGGAATGCTTCAGGCACCATGGCCTTAAAGATTCTGTGTAGAAATCATCTGTTTATTCTGCATTCTCTAGCCAAAACAGGGCTCTCCTTCCGCCATAAGACTCCCTGCTTTTGCTGCTTCTCATAGCAACCTTGTGGATGTTCATTCAAAATGTTTGAGATAGTGGACACCAATGTTTTTAACCTCTTATGTGCCATTGTCACAGCGGTATGTCTATACTAAAAGAATAGCAACCTTTGATGACCAGTGGTTACTGGTCATTATAGAAATACAACCTCTGGTGCTGGGTAAAATCATGTACAGGGATAGCAATGAAAACAGAGAATAAGCATTCAATGTATGTAGAACATGCTTATGTATTTCAGGTGTGAAGACCAGTGAAAAAACAGCCAGGTGTAGAGTGTGACAGAAAAAGAATGATGCTGCAGTTTGCAGGAAGAAACCTCACTTTGTGCTTCTCCCAGCAAAGTGAAGTACAAATTTTAAGGAACTCTTAGAACTTACTGTAGAACAGTGGTATGTGTCAAAATTCACTTTTAAAGCTGTGCCTGTCTAAATAATATTGGTTTAATACTCATAAATGTATTCAACAGTCTATTTTATAAAAATATAGCATGAAAACCAAAACCTTGCAGATGTAAATAAACTTGTGTTTTTCCAATATGACCACTTAAGCATTTTCTAGTAGGACAAATCAGAAAAACCCACAGCAGGAAACAGTCACTCCAACAAAGGGAGGGTTTACGATTTATACTAACACTTAAAGAAAACTAAAAGGAAGTGGAGATGCCCTGACGAAGAGGCTTAAGTCTGTATCTTCAGCACCTAAACAATTGTTTCATCCACTGTTTCACCCAAAGAGTAGAGTTTAAAAACCCTCTGAATTTTAGACAACACTTCTATTATTTCTAAAACCAAAATATCAGGAGTAAAATTAAATGCCAAGTACTCAATAGAAAAATCATGTTAAGCAATAAAGTTCTTTTGTATTTACTACAGTTTTAAATATCTTTTGTTCAAAAAAAAAATTGATCAAAACAAACCGGAGACAGAAGCCATTTATTGCAGTTCTCATCTTACAAAGGAACGTAGTGGTAAATCTGTTTTGTGTTTAATTAAATGATTGCACATTATAGCTAAAAATGAAAAGTAATTAAAATTTGATTTACATTAAATTAATGGCCTGAGGGAATTCACCTTTATTTGGACTATGGCATTACTAAGAGAAAAATTATTTTCAGAAAATGCTTGATTTAGTGAACATAGAAAATGGGAATATTTAATGCAATTAGATGATCAAGGACAGAGTACTATTACACTGAACTGCAAAATAAGTCTAGTGGCATATGCAGTGATATCAGTTCGGTGACATAAACCCACTGTTGCTAGGAGCTTTGATATCAGCCAGAAATACGCTGAGAAAATTAATTAGAGAAAAATCATTACTGAAGGCATAATGTCACTGATCTTCATTATCCATCATCCAAAAAACCCGCTCACTTAATTTGATAAATTTTGCTATTAATATGGAAACATATATTCATGTTTGCATAATAATGATGTGTTTTACCAGTTGCTGTCAGGATCCTTAAAAAAATTAGTTACAACCTGGAAATGTAGCAAATTATGGAAACCACAATTACCTAAATTACGCTAATTTGCAAAGAAGAGAAAATATGCAGGTTTTCCACCTTAGTTGGTTTCTTATCAGTGTGAATGTTACATAAATATTTATTTCATTAAGTTGTGCTTCTGGTTTATTTTATTTGCTTTTGTTGACACACTTGCAGTTATTTTATAACAATTCTGTCTCCTAGGTATCTGTTGCTGTCTTAGAACAAGATTTTATAACTATTCTGTTTCAAAGTAATAAATTGAATAAAATTTATTTCCCCCTTCTTCAGAAAACTTGACCCCTACTGATCAGCAGACAGAGCAGAATGAAAGTCACCGCTAATAATTAGTGGGTCCCTATCACACTCAACCTGCTTCAGCTTAATAACCTAGATTGTGGGTGATAATTGTGTAGTCACACAATTTTTATCAAAGTGCACCACAGCAGTGGTCTCTGTACTGGAAGAACAACAAAGGTGCTAAAAACATGATTTCCAAAAGGTACTAGGAGAAATTAGATCATAAGTGCCACTACAATTTTCCCAAGACATGAAGCAAGACATATGAGGAACAGTATACCGGATTTACTGGTGATTCTATTTTACGTACTTAATTAGACATTTTGAACAGAATAATCCTTGTTAGCTCTCAAAAACTGTAATCTGTGCTACCATTACATAACATCCTCAGTATAGGGCTATATCCAAGTTATGCTGTGCATAAGAGCATAATATCATGTAACTCTACCAAAAAAAAATAATTTAGAAGTCATCTAACAGCTTCTCTGAAGGTCATCTAGTCCAAACTCCTACTCAAAGCAAGGCTAACTGCAAAATTAGATAAGGATGTTTAAGGTCTTGTCCAGCTGAGTTTTGAAAACCTCCAAGAATGGAAACTCTGCAACAACTCTGAGCAACCGATTCCAGGGCTTAATAACTCTGATTATGAAAATTTCCTCATATTCAGTGGGAGTTTCCAACAGCTTGTGTCTGTCGCCTCTTGTACTTTCCCTGTGAACCTCTAAGATGAACCTGGCACCTTCTTCTCCGAGTACCCTGCTCTTTAGGCCATGGAATATCGCAATTAGATCTCTCAGGAAGTTGCAAGTGGAGGCAGGATTCAAGGGTGACACCAGGAGAGGCAGAGGAACTTGCAACACAGGGAAGTGCTCAGTCCCACAGTACACTAGTAAGACAAGCAGAACAGGTCTGGTGATGGTAACCAGGTTCAGCAAGAATCCAGATAGCCAAAAAAGTCCATGGTGATAAATCAGACCTGAAGTCAACCCAGGAAGTTGAGTTGGTAAATCAGGATCGGAATACATCTGGAAACAGTAGCCAGAATCAGACACTATCCAGCAATTGTCACATGAGTCCATCATGATGAGGCAAGTCTGATGTCAAACCTAGAAGTGGAATCTGTTGTTATCAGTGACTGGATCAAGGAAGTACGTGGCCAGACATAGGCACATCTGTAAGGCTGCTGCATTATAGCTCTGGCCAGGACCATACACAAAAGCCTCAGCTTAGAAACAGCTCCCATATGAAGGAAGGGGAGTCTCTGATGAAGTTTCTTAGCAGACGCATTTGGGGCAGAGAGTCCTCTGACACTTTTTCTAGACTTCTTGAAGACCTCTAAGGGCAGCTGAGGCTTTGCAAATAGCCTGCATTATCAGGGCTTTGAGCATGTGCAGCCAAATGCTGCCCCTTCACTACTGTCAGTGAAAGCCACTATAGGAATAAATTAATTTTTCAGACTTCCTTCTCAGGGTTTAGATGGCAAATGTGGATGACTCCCCAGAGTATGATGGTGAGGAGAAGTACAGAAGCAAAACACAGCACCAGAAATTGCACCTTGTCTACTACTTAGTTGTGTATTACTGTAGTTGGTGTTGTGATCTTTATACATCCTCTGAACCATACTAATAGACTGACATAAAATCTTTCCTTGGAGTAAGCCTACCTCAAGAAATAATGCCCATGACAAAGATCCCCAAAGTAGCTATGATTCTGGCCATATGATGCAGTTCAGGTCCATAAAGCTGGACCCTTGATTTCTTGGGCTCCCAACTGACAAGGTCTATACAGCTTTTCATACCACCACATGAATTTACCATCTCAGGGTTCCAATCACTTGGGTGTTTTTACACCTTGTTTGTTCCACAGAGAAAACGTATTTTGAAAGAAACCTCTTTTTTTCCCCCATTAGATTGTAATGCTAATACAACAAGAAAAGGGGGCTAATCTTACCCAAAATATAACTATCCTACTTTGAATTGTTCTTTTGGCTGTATGTACAAATAAATTTAATACTTGCAAATGCACTAATGAGTTGATGATTTCCATGTATTTGCTTTTTTCTCATTATTGTGATACCAGAATTATGTGTGAGGCATAATCCTACCTCATGTGGTCTTATCCCAGCGTAACTGTTGAGTTTAACACTGCAGTTGATATACAAATTTTTATGAGAACACATTAAGGTGCGCTCCCTGAACAAGGTGAAATTTGACATAATTGAGAAAACAGGTGTTGATTATCTGAGTGATAATTTTGTTTTTCATCCTTTACCCTTCTCCATATGGTTGGAGGTTCCAGTGTCATCTCTGCCCATCTGGCATCTCTCATGAGCTTATTTTCCTTCACAGGATAGTGAGATTTAATGTTGGTAAGCTAAATGTTAGACCAGTAGGAGTGTTCATCCCACTAGACAGAACTGGCATTTTCCAGAGATCTATATCTTTCATGTAAATGGCATGTATTGTATAACATACTGAGGAAGTGAAGAATCTATGAACTGTATCCAACTTCTACACAATTTTGCCCCTTCTAGGCTAAAACATAAGTATCACTGTCTTGTGAAAAAAAGAATACACACACTCTTCCCGGTTAAAGGGCTCCACGCAGGGAGTACATGTGAATGCTTTGACTGGCTTGTCGTGTTTGTTGGTTATTTTGGTTTTGGTTTGGTTTGGTTTGGTTGGGGCTTTTTTTTGTTGTTTTGGTTTGTGTTTTGTTTTGGTTTGCTTGTTTTTTTTAAAGCCTTCACTTGCAAGGACTTTAAAATTAAAGAGTTTTTCTTTAGATAATCAGAAAACTCACCTATTAACTTGGTCCTAAAATTAAAATTTCTGGAGAAAACACTGTGTCTAGCCTTTGCAAAGCTGCTGCAATATTGGAAATCTTGCAAAAAGCAAGCCTCTTGAGGCTTCCAAAGTATAAAATCATGCTATTAAAAAAAGAATAAATAAAATATCTTCTGCTTTGAGTGATGTTGCTGCCTATAGCAGTATTCTCCAATTCAACTATAGGAGAAAATGTCATTAAAATAAGAAAATTTACTTTAAAAAGGAACATCATTGTAAGTTGTGACTGGTCATGGCCTCGGGACATGCTCACGTACTTGCCTTTTTCCTGCTTTCAGACCTCTTCTCAGTGGCCCTTGGTTGTTATTTTAAATACATGTAGACACAGAATTAAACAATCTGTGCTAAGACCTGTATTAAGAGATAGTATTCTTTGGGTTTGGACGTATTTTATGCATGTATAGATGCAGTTTTTAAAATGGATAAACCCATCACAAATAGGTCGGATACCAGAAAGTATTAACAGAATTTTCTGTGGATGGAAAATGAGAAGAATTGTGGCATCATCTGGTTTTCTCCTATAGCAGCAGAAGGGGTCGGTGCTGGGGCCCATCCTGTTCAACATCTTTGTTGATGATTTGGATGAGGGAATTGAGTGCACCCTCAGTAAGTTTGCAGACGACACCAAGTTGGGGGGAAGTGTCGATCTGCCGGAGGGTAGGATGGCTCTGCAGAGGGACCTGGACAGGTTGGATCGCTGGGCAGAGGCCAACGGGATGAGGTTTAATGTGGCAAAGTGCCGGGTTCTGCACTTTGACCACAACAACCCCAGGCAGCGCTACAGGCTGGGAGCGGGGTGGCTGGAAAGCTGTTTAGAGGAAAGGGACCTGGGGGTGTTGATTGATGCTCGCCTGGACATGAGCCGGCAGTGTGCCCAGGTGGCCAAGAAGGCCAACGGCATCCTGGCCTGTATCAGGAATAGTGTAGCCA